>SJJU01011551.1:0-13942 GCA_012932125.1 Conopomorpha cramerella
AACTAAATTGAAATCGATTCGTTCGTTCGGGAACTATGATGCCACAGGAAGACAGACAGACACGTCAAACTTATAACACCCCTCTTTTTGCGTCGGAGGTTAAAAACATCTAAGGATCCAAGCTTTGGCATTTATAATATTAATATGTATGCGAAAGCTTGTCGTAGTCATACTACCGCCGGTTAATTCAATTATTTTTCTTTATAAAGTTAATTTCTTCCCAGATTGATATGAGAAAAAAAAACACTATTAGTAATATTGCGGGAAACCACGAGCACAATATTCGGCCACAAAGTAACATATTAATTTGTGTGAAACGCACGGCTGGTTGTCTCATTTCCATATAATATCACTTACTCGGTGATCCCCGAAGCGTGTTGAAGAATATCCAGGCCACGTGTACTTGCTATTTATGATTCACTATTGGACGCCCCCCGAATACATTCGCGCGGGGTTACAAACCGGTACCCCTAATTTTGAAAAGTATACGACCCAGTCTTCTTTATCAACGACTGATGCGCTACTATGAAACGTAGCTAGTGCAATTCATGTTTACGCAGCGATGTACGAATGCTTATAGGATTATGGGAACTAACGTTTTTGTAGCATAATTACGGTGCAGTATCTCGACGATGGAATTGTTCAGGGTTTGTCGACAGTCGCATGTATGAAATACTAAAAGTGAATGGTCAAAATATTTTTGTTCGGATAAAAAGGTTGTGCTTTTGTATGAAGAACGTTTTTTTACATTCACACTCTCGTCACTAACCGCGCTACTATTAAAGATAGACATTATGATTAACAATGTAACATAGACTTATTCCTCATCGGTGTACGCAAACTTTAATGATAGTATGGAAGATACAAAGTAAGCGAAGGTTCATCTGCCATTAATTAATAAGAGAAAGTTGCGGTTTGAAAAAAGATGTACTGACTAAGATTAAAAAGGGCATTCTTCGGTGGTTTGGGCATATGGAGAGAATGGAGGAAAGTCGATTAACGAAAGTGATTTATATGGGTGATGTAATGGGCCGGGTGAGTAGAGGTCGTCGAAGGTGACCATTGACCAGATTGGTGATGTCCTGGCGGAAGCTGGCGTGAAAAGTACTCGAAACCGGAGGTCATGTATGAAAAGATGTATGAATGTAGATGAAGCGAAAGGGGTATGTCAGGACCGTAGGAGATCTGTAGTCTCTGCCTACCCCTCTGGGAGACAGGCGTGAAGTGTATGTACTATGTATGTATGTAATTAATGAAAACGCGGTATCTTTTATACCACATGATAGATACCTATTACCGGTGTACTGAAACTGGCTATTCCGTATTAGACAAACACGTTGAGCTTTTCTATATCTTTGTATTATATACCAATACTGTAATGAAGAAAAATTTTTTTGCTCCGAAATTGTACCGATTTGGACGCAACACTATTCCCGGGTGACATAGTGCTATTTTTTATTCCGAAATTCTTAAAGGATCGAAAAAAAACGTGACTAACACCCCGCAATACAGCTAGTTATTAATAAGGCCTTTAGAGTATTAGCAACTAGGCCAATTATTATGATTTCCTTACTTATTAGGAACCTCGTGATTTCATTAAACGCCATCGTAACCTATTGAAAAGAGGATGGATAATTTTCCCTTAAGTTATATAGCCTAAAGCCTTCCTCGATAAATGGTCTATTCAACACAAACATTTTTTTTCAATTCGAACCAGTAGTTTCTGAGATTAGGTTTCAAACAAACAAACTCTTCAGCTTTAGGTATAATTTTATATAGTATAGATCATGTTATCTGTGTTCCTCGGTGCTATCCACCCGACCGGCATAAAACATAGCTGTTATATTTTATCAGGGTTAATGTATTAAGTTCTAATAGTGAAATAATTAAATAAATCCGCCGAGTAGTTTTTTACTTAATTCGTATCAAACATGCAAAAATACAAATATTCCTATTTATACTCGGACCAAAAACAACTATACTTGCAATCCTAAAATGACGTTTAAAATAAAAGGAGACAACGATATGAAAAACATGCAGGAGTGAAAGAGTAAGAAAAAATATCATCTGTCTGCGTATCAGAGTAAATCTGGGTCCAAACTGTCAAATTAGTAGTAAAAGTGACAGTTTCGATCCAGAAGTACATAATTTTTCATACATTTTGGTGGGAAAGAGACCGACTGAGTACGCGGTTGACATGTCTAGTTGTGTTTGGTCTGAATATTTATATTATTAGTAGGTACTAAGTACATAGACCAAACTTTTGATAAACTAGGTTGCACTTGGCACGGTAAAATAAACACCGGAAATTATATATTGGCTTAGTGCCTGTATATTGGGAGACACACGAGAAGTGAATGACAAAAGTCATAACATAAATATAAACATAGTCAAAATGTCACAGGACTGTCATCATTGAATTGTCTGTTCCAAGTAGTTTTAACACAAACTAAATATTCGAGTGGGATTTTACGCAAGGTCCGTTATATACCATATTGGTACAGTTGGGCCCTATTTTACTTAGAGAAAATACTTCGCACAGTAAATTTTTTTGTTGGGTTTAGTTTAGTTATTAAGTTATTTTTTTCGTTTTCTTAATACATGACAAAACCAATGAAACGACGCAACTTTGTCTGGCAGGTTCACCTACATACGAAAGTACTATTACGATTTTTTAAAAGTGAGTACAACAAACAAGCTGTATTAGATTTGGAATTTAGTACTTATAGCTATATATATAATATATACATAAAAATAAAATGTGTAGAGGAGCCGTCAGCCGGGGCGGTCCGCGAAACCAGTGCACATCTGAAGCCAAAGAATAAATAATGGCACAGATATTCCGGTCGTAACGTTTATAATGATGAGGTATTAAAAGCTGGAATATAATAGCATTTCGTGGGATTTTATAGTTAGATAAGGTTTTATGTTACACCGGATTCTTTTTAACTTTAAGATTTTTGATAAAAAATACCGTCATGAAAATAAAATTAGACACTTATAGAAAAGAGTAAATAGATCAATTTAATCTCACCGATGCCTGAAGATTCAAAATAATAGTCAACATTAATATAAAACAAAGTCAGTGACTGCTTTCATCTTTCAAACTTCGCAACGGATTTTCATACAGTTTTTTTTTAGTAAATAGAGCGATTATTCAGGAAAGTTTATAATTATGTATGATACATGCGTAAATTAATCAGAGCATCATTGTTAATATTGTATAATGGAAAAAACAACGTTTACCGGGTCAATTAGTTGAGCTATAAAATGTTACAGTAATTTTTATTGTGTGTAAGTAATATAAGATCGATGTTCAAAAACATACAAGAAAATTAGTAATAACAACTTTTGTAATTTAATTAGAATGAAAACAATTCAATATTTGACTTATGCGCGAAAGTTCAAACATTCGACATCCGTGTCCCATCTGAGAATAAAAGTGAGCCTCACGTATTCTCCACCAAAATACAGTCCTGTGTTTACGATGGGGGAAAACGGTCCCTTTCCTATAAGATTGTGGGCGCCACGTTGGATATTCTACCTTATGCGGTGTACATTTGAATTCATATTACCGCGACGCGAATAACGATGGTAGGAATTTTCCGTATCGGCGGCACGTGTGGTGCACAGCTTATATCGGTGGGGGTTGCCCCTCCCACACGGGGAGAGGAAATACCACCTGCTCTAAATACGCTGTGTTTATTGGTATGCAAAAATACTCGTAAATAGGTACGTTCACCTTGAAAACGGTCACGTGACTACATAACTACAGTTACTTATAATAGACAAGGAAGGAACACATACGTTTGAGAAACAAAAAAATGTGTTGTTCACTAACACTGTATCTGTAACAATTTCTGTTACATACAGAGGCTTTAAGTTATGGTATACTAGCTGACCTGGCAAACGTTGTTTTACCAAAATAACCTATATGTTATTCTAGTTTATAAGCTACAATACTGCCAAGTTTCATCAAAATCCGTCCAGTACTTTCCGCGTGAAAGTAATAAACATCCATCCCCACATACAAACTTTCACGTTTATTATATTAGTAGTACTACCTACGATTAGATAAGTAGTATTGTATTTATAAGTGTTATTTATAAATACTGTCCAACATTGTTTCTAGAAAGTAAATTTTACAAAATTTACAGATATACCAGAAACCAGTAATTGCATGTATTGAGGTACTTAACTTTTTAACAGGTACAAACTTAGGTTTGTATTGTGTTAATCGAGTGTCGCTTAGCAAACAGCAATACTTGGCTGATATTAGTTATTCTTCTGTTCTGTCGATAAATAAATAACATATATTTATTGAAAAGTAGCTAATCATTTTGTCACTATTTCTTTTTTTCAAGTTTTTCATGGTTTCTTCTCATTTTACCCTAAACTTCACGTCTAATCTAGATGGTGCTTTAACGTTGAACATTCCTGCTATTTTTGACAATATGCGGGTTTGTGGTAATATATATGTATATAAAACTCATTGAATGCCTATGCCCGTTTAAGTTCGTTGATAAGTTTGTAAGAATAGTTCACTATTAACAACTAGGAACTACCTCAGCGAGTGATGAATGAAAATTAAAAACTTCTCTAAGTTCCTTCAAAGAAGTTTAAACTACATATTTGTAGGTGTACCTACACGATATTGTTAGTGGTTGTTATTGTACTAAATATTTTGTGTTGATTGTTGGCAACAGTTTATTATAATTCATGAATAAGCACATATTTTTTTACAGAAAAATCATTCCTGTTTATTCAGCTAAGAATTGAAATGCCCAATTACGATACTGGGCAATAACTTAATGTATTCGACTACCTCAGTACAACGTTTACAGAATCCCACACGAAGTACCTATCAATCTGTCATTCATGAACGACTCAAAGATTATTGATTAGCAATTAGCAATAAAAAAAATCTTTAATGAACAATATTACAAATGGTGCATTTAATGCTAATGCATTTTCTACCAGTCAATCCAAGTTGTGTTGAAAAGTTATGCGTGCCGTAGAAAAAGTTTTAAAAATTATATGTACTTTTATTATTTATATTTATACACATTTTCATTTCAATAAAGTTCCCCAAAATTCTTCTTTTTATAACTCTATGTCCATTTTACCTGTAGATTGAAACAACTTAAAACAAAGCAATTTTGTAAGCTTTTTCATATCAAAAGGCTATACAACCAAATTGATTGATTGAGCATTGCGAGCGACGAGCGTGCATACCTATATGTATGTAGTAGGTATGCATATGGAGTGAAAGTGGTATGCCAGGATCGTGTGAAGTGGTTGTGGAACCGCTGCCTACGTAGATGTGGTATCTATATGTCTACATATCTGTAACATGTACCTACGTATATTGACTATTGTTCGAATCATCATTTCAGCCCAAATACTACTGGATATAGGCATCCATTAAAGTCTGCATTATCCTTGGATACCTACATTAAAATTGGTTGTACAGGGACTGTCGCTCATAAGAGTTGTTGGATAAAATATTTTTTATTCGAGTATGCTTCATAATATCAAATTATGTTTACACAGAATTATATTATAGACACCTTAAAAGGTTGTAACAAACAATACATTTCTTTGCAGAAAAAAAATTGTAATGTCATAAACAGAATATATTTATATAGAGTTAGTATTATGTTGGTAGTTCGTCAGATAGGTAAATAGTGCATTTTATTAGCACTTTGGGACTTCTGCATATTATTCTGGAATTTTATTTTGGCAGCTAAATTAATCTGCTTGGACTACTTAAATAATAAGTAACATTTATTTTACATGCTACCAGTAGAAGCTCTGCGAATTCACTAAGTATATCTATAGGTACTAATATTATAAAGAGGAAAGGATTGATTTTTTGTTTGTTTGTGTAAATTGAATTGGCTCGGAAACAGTAGCTGGACAGATTTGAAAAAAAAAATCACTGTTGGAAAGCTACATTATTCCTGAATAAGAATCCATAGGCTATATTTTATCCCCAAATTTCCACTGGAATGAAAAAACGCGAGTAACACTTAGTAATAATTCCTGAATTATAAGAAATACTTCATATTTCCTAAAGTCTATTTCATCGGGGGATTTTTCCCGTCCATTAGTTTCGCAGTCTTCAACAACCAAACAAATCTAAGAAGAAAAAGATCAATATGACGTTTTTGTTCACTGTATAAATGTGCAAATTTCGTAATCTTCATCATCATCGTCAACTGAAGATCTTTCACTGCCGAACAGAGGCCTGGGGCCTAGTCTTCTACAATCTCTAAGTTGCATGGCTCTGACATCGTAGCGGCAAACGATATGCATTGCTGTTTTCGTTACTTTCATTTCACTATCGCCTGTAGTAAAACAGCGTTGCCAGAGCCATGCAACTTAGAGTGTAACAGACTTGGCCCCCTGGTTGGTTATCAAACCGATACAAATAGGTACTGAAAGTTTATCATAAGTAGATAAACTTTTTCCGCGACATACTACAGACGTAGGTAAACGAAAAATAAAACGAGTTTAGTAAAGTACCTACCTATGTTGAGTAGATGATATCCGAAACCAAAAACGCATACGTCCGTTCGTATTGTGTATGTAGCTTTATGTTAAACAGTACCACTGTTGTCTGAGCTCCGTAGCGTACGAAAGGGGATGTCTCTCGAGATATTGTTGTATAAGTAGTTGTATAAGTTAAGGTGTCTGTTCGCTTTGAGCAGGCAGCTAACGCGCTGCCCCAACCCTGCCTGCTACCTTGTGCTCAAGTGGCCGTAAACTTTGTATTGACGACGCCCGAGTGTTTGAGGGGATTCAACAGAAAAATATGCGAGTAGACAATATAACAAAGGCTTCACTGGTGAATGGGCACGGAGATATTTTGTTTTGCTTACTAAATATAGGTATTGAGTAGGTATAAGTACTTATAGGTTTTGTGAAAAAGAAATACTCTAAAAGACGTGTTTTTTTTTAATGTGGGCACTTTAAAATACCTTCTCGAAAGGTATGTTTTGGTATTTGGTACTAGGGTTCCAAATAATGTTGATACTGACCTAAGTTTATTATGGGTTTGTTGTGTTGTGATTGTCGAATAAAAAGTCAGGTGGCATAGTTAAGGTACTTTTTCAGCACCAACGCGGACTAAAAGGTGAGCAAATGTCTCTCTAATTTTATCTGATTTTGTCATTTCTCTATTACTAGCTACATAACTCTAACATTTCATTCATAAGACAATGTGTGCCGTACCCTGTCCAACGAAACTATTGGGTGTTTTTTTTTTACTCATAATAAAAAACGTAATTTGTCTCTCATCCCTTTCAAATAGGATATGCGCGAATGAATCCCATAGAATTTGTGGCATCAATAGTAACCCGTCATCCAGTCATCGTTGTCGAGTGGCCATTGGTGGGTTAAATAGGAAATTTGAAAAAAAAATGCACGCTGTGCCATTGAACTGTGCAGTCAATGAAAACACAACGGTGATGCAACGAACCACGCCGTACACGAGTACCGTAATTTGTGGATATGGTATATTAAAAATATGGATATGATATTGCCTAATGGGCTTTAAGAGTACATTCGGTAATAAAAAAAAAGGTTTCGGAATATGAGTATGAGTATTATGTGAGCTGACATAGACACCACGAATTGAATTAGTTATTTTTTTTAAAGAAACGTTACCATGTCTTTTCGTTGTTTAACGTTAATTTACTTCAGTTACACCAGCAGAGGTACCAGGGTCCAGTTAGTGTCAGTGAGATCAATTTACCAAAAACATGACTAACTTATTTAAATAATGAAATAATCTACATTAGAGAACAGTTCTTATAGTGTTCATCCGTATTTATAAATGTATCCTCGATGATTTTTTTGTACATATTTTTAATATTCGATTTTTTTTAATCAGAATCAGCACATCCATCTTGATTCACAGCTCTGCAATGTTTACATGAGCAATGGTGCAAGTGCGAATTGAATGGGACGATTGGCCCACTTCAACCACAATGCCTCACAAAAGAGGCACCCTGCGTGTAAGACAAGAGATCCCAGACTCTAAATACCCTCATATTGATATAAAGCATGGCATATTTGATAAATGCGAAAAAAATCTAAACAGTTCACATTCTGCACAAGTTTTAGTAGTTTTTAAAACCGAAATAATGATAATTGCTTCTGGTCGAATGGATTGTTCTATTGTCACCATGTACGACAAATACGTGACTATAAACAAGATTTTAATTAATGTGAGTGTACAAACTATTTTTCACAAAAAAAAATATCCCTAACTCTGTACTCGTGCTCACCTTTGAGCACAGACAGAGGACGGGCAAATTTACGTGCCTTTGGCGAGCAAATCGCTCTCCTGAAACCTGAAACAAAGACAAAAAACGTTTTACGACACGGCGAAAAAAAGCTGCCGATGCCGCCGTCTCTCACTCTCCACGCGGCGGAATATCATCTTTGATCTGTAAATTAATAGATAGGTAGGTGGGTAGGGAAAAGAGGCGGAGCCAAGCTTTGTGATTGGCGGATTCGACAGTGGGGGCGCGGGAGCCGCGAGCCGCCGTCGACGCGCCGCGGCATTGTCAGTTCAGCGCTCGCGGAAGCAACAGCTCCCGTCCGTGGCGACGCGAGGTGATCAGTACATGCACAGGATGTTGGAATTCTACACAAACATCAACTCGGGTCTCTGCAACGAGCCGGGCATCCAGCCGCCCCTCACCTGCGCCGGAAGAACGGGTCAGTACCTACTTAAAATAATTCTCTTAGTTCAAGTTGTATGTACTTACATATACATAACCTAACAATGCCTATCGATCCCCCCTGCTTTGTCGACGAGCTTTTAAGCGAGTTTGTTCTTTTCGCAATGCGTAACTTATTCTGTTAATTTGTTTGTTACACTTGACGGCTCTTCACTTTTCAAAGATGAATTTCGATTAGTTATAAAGTTTTGGTTTAATGTAATAATACCGTATATGTAGAATTTATCTTTCGAAACTTGAATTCATGTTTTGTTATGGTATTAACCTATTGAAGAACCAATAACGACACAAACTGGATTCCGGTGTCTTCAACATTGCACCCATGCATTATAGCTGTTTATTTTTCTTATATCACTTATTCTTCGCATGCACATACCTATGTAAAGTGCTACTAATCTCTATTTGTAATATAAAACTAAAATGAAACCCTATTATTAAAACTTACCTAACTCCTCACGTAGTGGGCTACAAAAAGCTACGAGATTACAACTCGACTACGAACGACTACGCGTAGCCCGTAGACGCTACAATGAATAACAAGCCTCGATGTCAACTTTTATTAATAAACGGTTGTGTCTCATAACATTAACATTTACTGGAGTAAATTTTACACATTTCAGTTATGCTTGCTATACTAATAGCATCGTTATAAGTACATATTTCTGAATAATCTAATCGATTTGAGGTGGTTAGAATTGGTCCACAAATCACAAAAAAATCTGAGATTAGTGAATAAAATAGTGTATTTAGGTATTGTTTTTTATTGCAATACCTACCTTTATTTCACTTCTGCGTCTAGATACCGATATATAGCGTGTCACCGGCACGCGTGCTTTTATTTCTCTGTTTTTCATTCGTTATCATTTTACCATTCATATTAATTATTTCTTGAAAGTGAATTTGCATATATTTTCATTACAACATAGTGAATCACTTGATTGGTATGATTTCTTTTTCAATTGCAAGGAACGAACCATCTGAATAATCAAGTATGACTTAAACATTGATTGTTCTTTTTCATACGTGATTTCGTATTGCGCAATGTCAAAGGACAGAAACACTGGGTAAATTACACTTAATTGTTATAGTTTTCGACTTCTCGAAGTATCTTTTAATCATCATCATCAGCCACATAACGCCCACTGCTGGACGAGGGCCTCCCCCAATGAGATCCGTCATTTGGGGTGAAATGCCAGTAATCGCCACGCTTGGCCGGCGGGTTGGCGATCGCAGTGGTGTTGTGGTTTAACTCACAGAGAGCGCTGCTGCCCGTTCTTTGGAGAGCTCCCTCGGTCGTCTCTTACAACCCCCATGACGGGAAAAGTTGGGCTGGGGTGGTGATACATGTATTCTATTCGCCGTCACCACACGGCTTGCAAATCTTTTAATAAGTAGTTAGTAGTAATGGTTTACAGTAGGTAGTTTTCGTAGTCGTATGTATACGCACGCAGAAATACAAAGAACACATTGTATTTCGTTTCAAAACAGTAAAGTTTTTTTTTTACTTTTTAAAATCACTATGAACAAGCCTATGAAGACCATTCTGCCTGGTTTTTTGCCTGGCAGCGATGTGGTACGACTGAACACAGGCCTTTCAAACAGTCGACGTCGCAAAATTATACATACCGCTACGGTTTATACAACAGAATAACACATATCGATGGTCCCATTTAAAAATGGTAGTGCAATTTTCAGGAATATGTAACAGTGTACACCATTAGATTGGCGATATTAAGATCTATAAACTTATACGTATATTACATCACATAAAGGTACCAAAGATTGTAAGCGGTTGTAAATTTGAAGTATGTATCACAAGTAGTTTAGTTTTAATATCCACAACTGAAACCGGAACAATATGTTCTGTTTTGTAGATCCGACTTTCTTAATTGGGACCATCGATATGACTTCAAAAAATACATACTTATCTATTTTATCTCGTACTTTCAATCTAACTCAGTACAATTATCTATACTAAACTTCCGTGCTAATTAATTAATACAACAAAGTATAAAACAAATTCGCCTCCCGTTGTCTGTCCGTATGTGTGCTTAGATCTTTAAAACTACGCAACGGATTTTCATGCGGTTTTCTTTAATATATTATAAACTTTACCGTAAAATCACTCTATATCATATTATGCATAGCACAAAAACAATGAACATTTTGTGCAGCTTTGTACCCGTGCGAAGCTGGGGCACGTAGCTTTTAACTTCTGAAAAGAAGATGGTAGTCAAACAATAGTTTAAAAAATAAAAAATAAAGTAGGAAGATTTGTGTTTCTGTATGTTTGTAATATAATCATATATAAATAAATATATGTTGGTAATCTCACGATAGCTACGTTCTTTCCGATCAACATTTATATAAAAAAATCCCGTGGGAACAGAACAAAGTCAGAGAAAATTCTGATACCCGTATTCTGAAACTATGGGCTTTACTCAAGTGACAGTGTTAAAATTTGTGTCAATAACTGAAATGACGCGGATAGAATTACGGTGTGGCCACTAGTCTACAATATAAAAATGCATTTTACAATGCATCTTGGTAAGCTCGGGAACGGCTGGACCGATTTCTCGAATTCTTTTTTTGTTATGCTCATTAATGTCAGCAGAAGGTTTTTATGGACACCCTGGATGTTATACAAATTTTATATTCATGTTAATAGTTAAGACAAGGGCAACGTCTGACGGGTCCACTAGTTGTGAAATATAACTTAACCTTATATTATCTCGCCTTGTATTTTACAATTAAGTAGTTTTAATTATTTGAAACTAGGTGTCTCGGCAAACATTTGTTTTGCCATAAGAAGTCGCCTTTGTTCCCCCTGTATTGGATGAAATACACCTTTTAAACCTTTCTTGGACTTTCACGTGTAATTCAAGACGAAATTAGCCAAATCGGTCCAGCCGTTCTCGAGTTTTAGCGGGACTAACGAACATCAATTCATTTTTATATAATAGACATAATACAAAAGGATTTTCGCGTTAATACCAGTTCCGGTGGAAATTTTGGGAATTCCTTTCTTAGTGCACCTCTACGATACCTAAGCTACGTCAGTTCCAAATTCAAGTGCTACCTTTAGCCGTTTGGGTTGTGCGTTGATATGTCGGTCAGTCAGCTTTTCCTTTTATATACACACATCAAAAGTGTCTAGGGATCAAGTACATTTTAGAAGATTGCAATCAAGAATATATTTCACAAAAACTGAATTCATTCATAATTTATTCAATATGTGGTGATAAGTCATTGATACAGGCATGGGGAATTAGGTAGGAGACCAATACAGAAGATTAGATTTGATTTAAATAAATTAGATTTTTTTTAGAGCTAAAATTGTTCTTGATCGCAAGACACTTTTGAACTAAATACACACTATTTAGATCAATACACCGTACCATGCTAGATCGCCACCCTGTATACGTATACTACAATTCTGTTGGTCAACTAATACTGTTCTCATACGAGCCTCAAAATTATTGGTACGAGCTTCGTGCAAGACATGGCATTGCTTATTTGAGACAGTATATTAAGCGATGTACACTCGGCCAAGAATCTGCTCTACCACCCTAAGGTTGAAACTCATATGAATGTCATTAAACATGAAGGTTCATTGTTCACTTGTCACAATATACCAACTCTACCTTATTGATGTTTTAGTGACACAGGAAGTGTCATCGAAACTGACCGTACATTCGACACGTGAAGACAACAAGATTGTCTATAGTTAAAGATAACTCTCAATGTAAAATAGACTCAATGTCAGTTCCTAAGTAAATAGTTGTCTACACTAGTCTACACTTCTACACTAGAATTATAAAGAGGAAACCTTTGTTTGTTTGTTTGTAATTAATAGGCTCAAAAACTATTGGACAGTTTTTAAAAATTCTTTAACCACTCAAAAGCTACGTTATCCCCAAGTAACATAGGCTATATTTTACTGCAGAATTCCCACAGAAACGAAAAAAAAAATTGCGAGTAACACCGCGCGGTACAGCTAGTACATTGATATTTTGAATTTAGTGTTCTATTTTTTTTTTGCTAACAGTCACAGGAACGATGGATTGCTTCTTGCATTTAACTATGTGAAAATTATTGTACTGAATTTGATGTTTGTGTGTTTTAGCAAAAATATATTAATGTCTATGTCTCTGTCTAATGAATTGTTGCAATTATTTTCACGATGACTTCCTTCTAATAAATAAAAGTGTCGTATGTGTTTGTGCTACCAATCGAAAAGTCAATTACTTTCAATAATTTTATCGACATAAAAAGGAGATTCTCAAATAGACGCGTATATTTTTTTATCTGCACGCATCATGCATAACTTTATACAGAGAACCTAGTCCGAATTTATTTTATTTTTTTTGTTGGAAAGGGTATACACAAAAGTCGCATAAAAATTTGCTTGTTGCTTTTCTGTTTTAAATATTTCTTTATTTCGAAAAAACTTTTACATTTTTTTCAACATAGGGTGCATAGGGTATACTAAATACTTCTTTTTGGTAATAATGGTATACCTACTCAAAGCATTTTGACGAAACATGGCGCAGAGACAGATTATAATCCAGATTGCATTAGAAAATAGGCTTTTTTATACCAACATTGCCGGGATTGGAACAAAACGCGGAAGGATAGGATAGGCTCTATTTTCTACCAACATTCCTGGGGTCGGAATAAAATATACTCTTATAATACAACTAGTTCTATGTTAAGTTGCGGTATCTATTTACTGCGTAATGATTACTTCTTACAAAAAAAAATCAGCTGATGATGAAAAAAAAGATCATCAAATTATGATTGCTCTAATTTGAATATTATTTAAAACTAGTTATACCCGCGACTTCGTCCGCGCGGAATAGTGTTTCCGGGTAGCAGTTTTAATAATTAAGGTGAAATATTTTACAAATATGGTAAATACGCTGTTTCACATTTTGTAAATACTTCACCGTTTTTGGCACTAATATTAATTTTGTCTCTTTTGGTTTGAGATGATGGTTGAAAGATAACGGAAAGTAGTATAAAACGAACCTGCTCGAAACCGGAGATTTTTGTTGTATTACAAAATAGTTTTTATTTTTTATTAACCATTTAGATTGAACCAGACGCCTATCTGTCTTCTATCGGGTGCATTTCGGAGAGTGTGCTACGGAGTTGCATAACCTAATACCCCCATCGCGTTTTTACAA
>SJJU01011561.1:0-10368 GCA_012932125.1 Conopomorpha cramerella
AATCAAGAATATATTTTACAAAAACTGAATTCATTCATAATTTATTCAAAATGTGGAAATAAGTCATTTGGCGGGCCCGTTGGTGTAGTGGTCAGCATGTCTGCTCTGCTCCGTAGGGTCGTGGGTTCGATTCCCACCGCTGACAGGTGCTTAGGTGATGAGCTGTTAAGCACTTGTTGGATGTGTCTGGGTGTTTTATTTATATAAGTATATATTTAAATGAAAAATAAATATATAAGTAAAATATATCTCGTTGTCTGATTTCCATAACACAAGTGCTTTAGCTACTTAATATGGGATGAAGGTAATGTGTGTGTTGTTGTAAAATATTTATTTATTTATATTTAAGTCATTGATACAGGCTGATGGGGAATTAGGTAGGAGACCAATTCAGAACATTAGATTTGATTTAAATAAACTAGATTTTTTTGGAGCTAACAATGTTCTTGATCCCTAGACACTTTTGATGTGTGTACATATAGTTTCTACGCCATTCACATAACGTCCACTCCAAGCCGAGGGCCGTCATTTGGGGGGAAATGCCAATAGTCGCCACGTTTGGCAGGCGTGTTAGCGATCGCAGTGGTGTTGTGGTTTAACTCACATAGAGCGCGCTGCTGCCCTTCCTCTGAAGTTCTCTCGGTCGCCTCTTACGACCCCCACGACGGGAAATGTTGGGCTGGGGTGACTTGTGTTCTATTTGCCGTCATCATACGGAAATCGTCACCACACGGCAAATGTCACCACATGGCATTTCTCCGCTATTGCATGCATGTATTATAAATATAAGTCTTCCTCAAGAATCTCTACTCTCTAACTCTATCTCAATAGTTGTAAAGAAAGAAAGAAAGAAGAAAGAAAATGTATTTATTTTTAATTTAAGTTTTAGAACACCGCATCAAAAACCATTGCATAATTTTAAAGGTCTTACACATAGGTACATAGACGGCCAGCGGGCGGCGACTTTGTTATACAAGGTCAAATAAGAAACATAACGTCAAGTGTGTAAGTAAAAAAACAAAAGGCTACTTTACAGGAGAGCAAAATGACTGCGTAAAATTTTTGTTAGCTACATTAGAGGTATACATTATTCGGGAAAAGTATTTAAAATCGCCTTAATGAAGAAATAAAAGTCGTTTTATTTGAGAAAAAAATATTAATTAGGAGTTACCGTGACGAATGGTATCAAAATGTAAAAACCGCCAAAAAATTACTTACGCACTGTTAGAACTTCACTGACGATAAGCCAAACTCGAAACAGTTACCCAACCCAGCTCATGATACTAAACAATTTTCTCCAAGAAACCTTATGTCAAAAATGAAAAAAATATAACCTCATCTAAAGTGGCAATCAGCTGATCCCCAAGTTTGTATGAAGAGGTGTCATTTTTTTTTCTCTTCATCTTGGACTGAGCGATTTTCTCGAGTTTAGCCATTTTTTTTTTATTTAAAATTGTATACTATGTATTGATCTTTGTAATATATCGGCTGCAGAAAGGCTGCATCAATTACTACACAACCTTTCAATCAATGTTCAGTAAAGGGTATAGATATTTTATGAGTACTTATATATTTTTTACGTCAAGTGCAGTACATAATAACTGGTAAGCAGTCGAGAGGTTTAATAATTGCGCGAATTTACTAATCTCTGGCATACATCACGAGGAACACAACGGAGAAGGCGATGAGGAACTTATGCGAAGTCTCTGTAATGTTGTCACTAACCCCGGGGTACATCTAATTAGGTTTGACAGGCCCGTTGGTGTAGTGGTCAGCATGTCTGCCTCTGCTCTGTAGGGTCGTGGGTTCGATTCCCACCGCTGGCAGGTATTTAGGTGATGAGCTTTTAAGTACTTGTTGGATGTGTCTGGGTGTTTTATTTATATAAGTGTGTATTTAAAAGAAGAAAAAAAAGTATTTAAGTAAATATGTCTCGTCTGATTTCCATAACACAAGTGCTTTGGCTACTTAACATGGGATGAAGGAAATGTATGTGTTGTTGTAAAATATTTATTTATTTATTTTATTTATCTAATTAGGTAATGTGAGCAGCATGCTTCTGTCAATTCAATGACAGGTAACAGAGGGCAAACATTGTTTTGCCAATATAACATTCCTCTGGAATCACTGTATCTATTAAAAGAAACCTAAAAACCGTTACATAATTTTAAAGATCATAAGCATACACAGGAACAGACATCGGGAGGCGACTTTGTTTTATACTACGTACTAGCTGACCCGAGAAACGTTGCTTTGCCAATATACATTATTAACAATGTTTCTCTGATATACCTTGCTCAAGAATCACTATATTAAAGAAAGCCGCATCAAAGTCCATTGCATAGTTTTAAAGATCTAATCATACCTACCTACATACATAAATAGGGACAGACGTCAGACTTTGTTTTATAATATGTATTGAATATGTCTATTTTTATATGTATATATTTAAATGAAAAAAAAAATCTGTATATAAGTAAATATATCTCGTTGTCTGATTTCCATAACACAAGTGATTTGGCTACTTAACATGGGATGAAGGCAATATGTGTGTTGTTGTAAAATATTTAAAAAAATTATATATATTTTATGAATCACGCTTCAGATGAGGCAGAGTTGGTAACGAAACAGGGATGGATAAAGACGATTTGTGTAGAGTCGAGAGTTGTGTGAAAATAAAATCGAAAATTTCAGTTTAGCTGACTGGAGTCGATTCGAAAAGTTTCGATTGCACATCGAGGTAGCCATCGGTAAACTATACAATCGACCGTATGATTGGTACATACTTTTTAAAGACTTTTAAGTATCTAATAATATACATTTCTTAATATTTACCAAATGCTATAGACAGAGGATACCATTTGACCCTTCATCCTTTCGAAAAAGGGAATGTATCGGCGTTTTCAAACAAGCAACCGTTCAATAGAAAATGTACTTTAAAAAGAAGCCTATTAGGATTAAATTCTGACTATCGTTAGCACGTATAATTTACGCGTTGCAACGCATCGCATTTAGACTGGTCTTGAGTGTCTAAACGCGTTTTATTTAAAGCTTCTATATATGGGAATATGTGAGTAAAAGGATTATATAGACAACTAACTTGACAACTAAGTATTTGAAAGTTTGTTTCTTATCTTATTTTCGACCTTCGCGTGCAAACTCCAGCAGCTGATTGTGTTTTTTTAAACGACTTTACAAAAAAGAAGGTTTTCAATTTGACTGTATTTTTATTTTATTGTTTTGTAAATAAACCTCAACACTTTTGATTGGGTGAACCGATTCGGATGATTTTTTTTTGTTTGAAAGCTGGTGCTTCCCGTCTGGTGGGACCATACGGAAAAAATATGTTTCATCTCCATACAAAATACACAAATGTTTGCCTCGGGAGATGAAATTTTGATTTTTTTAAAATTTTAAACACAATGAACAAGCGTTTGACCGCTATCCTGTCTGATGTTAAGCAGCGATGTGGTCTAAGGGGGTAAAAAGGGGGGTAGAAGTAAATATGAGAAAATTGTTAATTTTGGACTTTTGCTTCTCAAAAATTGGTGGTAGGATTTTATGTATGAGTGGTAGTAATGCGCAAACGAAATCGCGGGGCGTTCACAAGTATACTTATAAATTAGTAATATGTAGTACAAACAAGTACATACATGACTACAATTTATACAAAATCATATAATTTCCATAACGATCTTCTTTCCATTCTGACGACACGGTCATACAAGCGTCATACTAAAGTGATGCAACGCGCACTGGCTGTGAACCGGACTTAGGTAACTGACCTCCCGATACATTACAGCTACACCCGATGAAAGGTCAACGTTATGCCATGTTTGCATTAATTAGAGTGCTACCCGTAACCAACTTATTGGCCATATATGGGTTAACTGTATTTAGTTTCGCGAGCACTGCCCATAGATGGCGTTTTACTGGTGATATTTCAAAGCAGAAGTCTTTCGTGTGATATCTTGTAAATTAACACATTGGCGGACAGTAAAAGAACACAATATATTTTTTATTGTTATGACGGCTATAGCCGTTCACTGTCCGGGAAAGAGTCACTTTTTTGTCTTTTGCACATGGCTAGGAAGTGTCAAATGATAGAAATGGACAAACCACTGAATAAGTATCACGTTGATTTATTATTTATCAGGGGTTAAAGTAGACGGAAGAAAAGACACCTGACTCTAGAACGTTTGTGGGTTAGATTCTAGTCTCCGATATAATTCTTTAGTTAGTGGGTAGTGGATGAGCAGTAAAGTTAAAGTAGTCTAGTGTAGGACACCCTCAGGCAAGATGTACTGATGATATACGCAAGATGGCTGGCAGAAGCTGGATGCGAGAAGCCAAAAACAGATCATAGTGGCGTGCAATTGGAGAGGCCTATGTCCAGCACTGGATAAGTATGGGCTGATGATGATGATGAAGGGTTTATTCTGAACCTACCTTTTAAAAATATTATTGTAGATAGATAGAACTTTCTAGGCATCTTTGGAAATTACATGGTACCTAGAGCGGTTAGAAACGAGAGGGATCCATATTCTATAGGAGATGACCTCTATCGATTGAATGCATTGTTGAAGCCTTGTTCGATGGGGCCGGGCCTAGCTCATAGTCACAGTTCCCCGAAAAGCGAAAACAAAAACACAAACACGGATTACGTAGTGGATAAATAAACCAGTCCAATAAAAAAAAACTGGGTTTACTCTTCCCACGGTCAAAGATTCACTTTCATTACCTTGCGTATGCGGTTTTTGGACAATGTAGTAAAGAGGGCAACGTATTTACGTAGTTTTAATTTAAATTAAACTTTTATTTCTCACTTTTCCTTCAGATTCGTAGCTCATTTTGAACTGGTCAAAAAACTCTTGTTTTTTATGCTTCCAATGACTCGTTACTTTACCAACCATTTGAGTCGTTACTTGAGCTTGAATATCTAAGTTACGCTTAGGTGGGATAGCTCAGCATTATATCGTTTTAGTTTAAGGACTACATGGCTGCTTTTGGACAAATTATAATATTATAATGTGTAAAAAAAATTTAAATGACTTTCACGCCTTTTTGTCGCAAATAAATATTGAGCATTCCCAAAGCGGGGTAGGCAGAGGCTTTTGCTTAGTAAGCAAATGCCCACGGTTCACCAAGCGTATTTAACCCAACGTGACAGGGGGCGAGCCCATCGCTGTTATAGAGTTCACACACACCTTGTGGTGTGCGGGTTTTATCACGATGTTGTCCTCCGTCCGAGCGTTGCGTTGCGTACATAGGCCCTGAAAAAGTCCCATTGGTACACGTCCAGTAGCCGGACTCGAACCCGCTAGCTCCCGGTTACAAGTCAAGTATCAGACCAACTGGACCACAGACGCTTAATGTGGACTTAGTTCTGATTATTAATGTAGATGAATCAAAAAGGGTATGTCAGGAGATATAACTGTAACCTCTGCTTATTCCTCTGGGAAACAGGTGTGAAGTGTAGGTACTGTAATCAATCTCCTTTGTGGAAAATTGCAAATAAATAAATAGATAAATATTTTACAACAACACACACATTGCCTTCATCCCATGTATTGTAGCTAAAGCACTTGTGTTATGGAAATCAGACAACGAGATATATTTACTTATATATTTTTTTTCATTTAAATATATACTTATATAAATAAAACACCTAGACACATCCAACAAGTGCTTAAAAGCTCATCACCTAAGCACCCGTCACCACCGGTGGGAATCGAACCCACGACTCTACGGAGCAGAGGCAGACATGCTGACCACCACACCAACGAAATGAAAAGTACGCAGAATAAAAACCTATTACTGAGCTTAACATGTGGTTCTGGTTGCTCAAGTGTTGCCTTGTAAATTATTAGAAGTACCTACATTTCATTGAGAATGTTTCCAGCAAACAAAGGAAGGTCGTTATATCCGATCATTGTATCAAAGAAAATTATAGTTCAAAATTAATTTAAAAAAACACGCTTTTTAATTTGTGGATAAAATTTAAAAAAACTAGAAATTGTGTTAAAGGCGTGGGGTGTTCAGAGAGCAGTTGTTATAATTAACCGTGTTATTCAGATTTTTTTATTAATTTATATTATGAGTTAGATTTTTACAAATAAACTAGCTGACACGACAAAAGTTTTTTTTCTAATATACATTATTAACAGTGATACCCTGCTATGTATGCATGTTTAACGTATAAACCGCCGTCAAGAATTACTCTGTCGATTAAAGAAAACCGCACCAAAATCTGTGGGACAGACAGCGGGAGGCGACTTTGTTTTATGCTGTGTAGTGATTTTGGGTTCGATTTTATAAATCATAGAAATATTTTTTTTTATCATTATGAACAAGCGATTGACCACCATCCTGCCTGATGTTAAGCAGCGACGTGGTCTACGACGGAGCACACTTGTTCATTAGGTATATAACATACTTGTTCATATCCTTAAAATTAGTAAAAATAAATTATGAGAAATGTATTTTCACTACCTATTTACTATCTATATCGACGGTCCCAATTAAAAATGTCGTTAGTGCAATTTTAGGAATGTGTACTTTTCTACACCGTTAGATTGGCGATATTAAGATCTATAAACTTACTACGTACCTACTTATATTACATTACGTAAAGATACCAAAGATTATAAGCTGTTGTAAATTTGAAGTATGTACCTCTACAAGTAGTTTACTTTTAATATCCAAAACGAACTTCTATCTTCTCTCCTGAACCTGTTCCGTTTTGCAGATCCGACTTTCTTAATAGGTACCATCGATAGTATTATGTAAATAAAAATCTCAATATAAATTTTACTCCTATCAGCTGGATTAATTCCGATATACAAAGGCCATTTCCTACGGCGAAATAAATGTTTGCCGAGACAGCGAGTAGACAATAAACTATAGAACTAATAATGATGAACTGCACTTACAATTTTACTTCAATTGAATTACATAAATCGAGTTTATCTTTAGAAGGAGTAATGTTGGTTGGTGTCGGCAAAATGGCGGCTGGGACAGATTAGTTCTTGCAAGAACACTATCGTTATTTCTCGGCATCAAAATTAATGGCACATAACCATAGGTACATGGCGATCTCAATTATTTTTATATGCAATCCCAACTAGTATAAAAGCATTACTTAATTCACTATATAAATAAAATAGAAATAAACTTCAGAGTCTTTCAGAGGGGTAGGCACATACTGTATTAACTACTCTAGTCTTAATATGCATAATTATAGTCTTGTATTTTCCTAGAACGTACAAATAATGACTCCAAATGTATTTCTTTTTTTTTCATCAAATGTCGTACAAAGATTTTCATTAAGTGACGAAAAAATCAAAAGATTCATTCAGTAAATAACGCTCTTCCAAAAGTTCCCCATATTTGTTCATCAAATTGGTCACTTATAACAAAAAAAAAACAATGTATTTTTAAGCTCTTAGATAAACGTCACAAAATGTTAAGCAAATTTACTGTATTGTTGATCAAGTGTGTCAGACTATGAAAAGTAAAAGCACCAAAACACGATGAGATCATTTCATCTAGTAGGTATTCACACCGCATTATGTTTGAAATGTGCATGCGCACGTTTGGCGGGTTATTCCCGTTGTATGGGGTATTATAAGACAACTGTCTGACAGCTTAAATAGTTTCTTTTGGTGCTGTGGAATGTCGCTAATATCGCGGGAGTGTTTCACAACGAATAGCTATATAAACTTCCATCTTGTCAATTTTCATTGAAATATGTTTTTACTTACTTATTTTCGCAAAGTGATACTGAGAATACAGATTTTAAGTCAAAATCGAATTTGTCTGTATTGCATTCATATAACAGAGGAAGAACTGTTTAATTTACTGCTAGTAGTGAAAGGCTAAAGAAAGAAAGCCTTGGAGAAGTAGATGCGCTTTAAAAAAACACCCCTGGCTCCCCCGCTCGATTATTAAAACCCTCTTTGCATCAACTATGTATGTATGGCGGTTACTGACACATAACTTAAAAAACACGAATTAAATAATTGATGACATGAACAATTTCCAACAAAAAAAGAATAGTTTAAAGTTGTGCGTAGTATATGTACGTATATACTTAGAATATATATTATATACGCTTCGACTCGTGAACCTCATCCGTTTTTCGCCGGTTGGCTATTGTTAACTGTGTCGGAACTGAACCAAATTTAACTGGGACCAAACGGGAAGCACAGCTTTCAAACGAAAAGAAACATCCAAATCGGTTGACCCAGTCAAAAGTATAACATTAAAAAAACATCGTCTAATTGAGAACCGCTTTTTTTAAATTGTTTAACAATAAGTTGAAAGTATTTCATCAACGTGTTTATTCGATTGACAATTATTTAATGCATATTGTGTACGGGTACAAAAGGTACATGAATAGCCCGCCGATGCAAGACAAGCAACGTTCTCTTCCGGCCTGTTTACAAGACTTGAATACGCGATCTTCCGTCCTCGTCGTGTCTTGCACAAACGCTAAAGTGATGTGATAATAATATGTATTAGTTATTTAATGAGTTACGGCTGTGGGTAAGTGTTGGCTTTCCAATGGGGAAGATTTCCATGACGTTTTCTTTACAGATCAAAAATAAAAATTAAAATAAATACACTTCACGCCTTTAATCCCAAAGCGGGGTAGGCAGAGGCACTTGGTTAAGCAAATGCCCACAGTTCACCAAGCGTATTCAACCCAACGTGACAGGAGGTGAGCCCATCGCCGTTATAGGATTCACACACCTTATCGTATGCGGGTTCATCACGATGTTTTCCTTCACCGTACGAGCGTTGCGTTGCGTACATAGGCTCTGAAAAAGAGTCCCATTGGTACACGTCTAGTAGCCGGACTCGAACCCGCGACCTCCCGGTTATAAGTCAAGGATCCTACCAACTGGACCACAGACGCTTCTTTACAGATCATATATCATTAATGCGTCTGTGGCCTATACCATTTTTCACGAGAACACTTACACTTGATTATTACTTTTCCCGTCGTGGGGATCGTAAGAGGCGACTTAGGGAACCTTCCAGATGACGAGCATCGGCGCGCTCCATGCCTTAAATAACAACATCCCTGCGATCGCAAACTCGCGATTAATGGCTTTTTCCCCCATTGATCATGGATATTATTGGGAGAGGCCCTCGTCTAGCATTGTACATCATGTGGCTGACGATGTAGTGCCTATACTGACATAAAGAAGGAGAATAGTTGTAAGAAAAATGACTTGAAACTGAATTTAAACTGAGTTTAATGTGTGAACCAAAACACGAAGTTCCTAAAAAAAATAACTACCTCGAGTCGACGCATCCAATGACCAATAGCGGCAAAGATTGCTTAACTCCAACCATCGGTTTCGACACAGATACTTTCCTTCAAAACTCTACCAGTATCTATTAAAATTACCACTATGTCTTAGAGTCCTACGAAACTTTCACGTTAAACCTACCTCGCAAATCACTTTTGATTGCTTAATTATACGTTAGTGAAAGGTAATCCAGTAATCTAAGCTTCGACGATACCATGCCTACAATTGGGTACAATGATGTCTTAGATCACAAACGTCGTATAAGATGAACCACGCTTTTGTAGATTTTATAGGGCAAACTAGCTCTTGTTGATCGTGAAATTTGTGTTGAGTTAAGTTTGTCCAATTGACTATTTAATATTTGCTTAGCAAGTGCATATCAACTTTAGGAATAAAAGGCGGCATACATAAGTGTTTATTTCTTTTTAGTTCATATCCATACTAATATTATAAATGCGAAAGTAACTCTGTCTGTCTCGCTTTAACACCAGTACTACTGAACCGATGTCAATGAAATTTGGTATACAGATGGTTTAGAACCTGTGCAAGGACAAAGGCTACTTTTTATTTTTTTCTGTGGAAGGCGACACTAAATAGAGCGTGTTATAGTTGGTATGAAATTTTGAAACAACGCGATTGAAGTCGGGGTGCGTTCACTAGTGAATAAATTAAAACTAAAATCTATCTAAGTTGTGTTACTTATTTAATTTAAGCCTTTAATCCTTAAAGACTTAAGACGTAGGCACTTGCTCAGTAAATCTTTACATTTCATCAAAACGCATTTAAGTTAGCTGGTGATTAGATTACTTTATACTACTACTGTAATAATAATAGGCACATTTTTGTTTTAAACACAATGAAAAAGAAAAGCATTTGACCACCATCCTACCTGATGTTAAGCAGCGACGTGGTCTAGGATATGAAGCCCAATATTTACACATAATACTATTAATATTATATATGCAAAAGTTCGTGAGTGTGTATGTTTCTTATTTCTACACGGAAACAGATTGGTGATGTCCTGACCGAAGGTGGCGTGAAAAGTACT
>SJJU01011563.1:0-15939 GCA_012932125.1 Conopomorpha cramerella
ATGAACAGTATTTTATTTATTTAATAATATTAATTTTATTTAACACTAGTTGACCAGTGCCCACTTCGTTAGGCACAATGTTAATAATCCTTTTGTAACATAAATATAAAAGTAAGACGTGCTGTTGTTGACTTAGCCATTTTCAATATAAGTATAGGTAGGTACAGGTTGTATCATAATTCAGAGGGTGTATCATAATTCAGAGGGTGTATCATAACAGAATTATGATACACCTCTATACACGACGATTAAAATTTCATCTGTGCAAATTGCATTAAACTTAAGCCACAAAAAATTACGCCTCTGTTTTAATAGTGTAACATTTTTGATGCTGAAAACAGTATTTTTTATACTTTTTTTTGTGCAACAGTAAAAAGTATTTTGTAGTGAAAAACAGTATAATACTGTTTTTAACAGTATATTTGGCAACCCTAGTTTACTTGCAAATACTTAAATAATATATATACCTAGTAAGTAATATAAATATTTATAGTTCCTAAATAATAGTAGTAACTAAGTGGGTGGCTGGTGGAGGCTGCAGACATGGACCTGAAGAGGTGCCTGTCTGCAGCTTCTACTAGGTAGGTACCTACCTTAAATATTGCAATGTCAGAAAATGACTTCTAAGTTGTAACTAAACCAAAAAATAAATTATAATAACTTAACTGTACACTTAGAACGCAATAAACATTTTGTTTTTATTTGTAAGTATTTGATTAAACACTACACCTGAACCTGACTTGTAATTTTACCTAAGTAGTTATTGTACCTAATTTATTTCTTTTGGTCCTACTTCTTTAAAAAAAAATTCGCGATTGCTAAGTCTACTTTTAGTGCATAATAAACAAATAAGGACTTAGCACGTACCTACTTAACAAATTATATCTTAACTTTTTACGCTGAAAGAGAGAGTTTTGGTTATTTCTACATTATGTTTTTAGTTGGAGCCGATTTATTTTTGTTATTTTAGACATATTTTATTACTTACCTATAAGTAGGTACCACCAACCTATTTACTAGGTATCTTTGCTGCTCTTACGAAAAATGCATTTACTACTTCAATCTGGAAAACTCCTGAGAAAAGTCCGTGTTAAAATAGAATTATGTCAAACTCATGATGATTCGTTTTTCGTAAGTTAAGCGCGGCACATGTAATTAAAAAAAAAAGCTCATCACGTTGTGTTTTTAAAGACCGTACATAGGTATAGCGCCCTTACACGTTAGGATCATTCGTATGTTCGTTGTAACCCGAAATACAGTCAGACACAGGTCCGTAGTTCGGTAAAGTTGCAGTTAGCACCTTAGTGCCTACAGACTGGACGTAAACTAACAGCGTATGTTGTGCTTTATTATGAAGCTTGTTTTGCTGCGTAAGGCTAGCTCAAGTGTTCCTAGCACATTAACTTATTTATTATCGGGAATATTACATTGATGTACTTATATGAGGTAACATAAAACTACTCGTAGAAGTAACACACTTCAAGAAACAAAATCAATTATTCAAGCCTTTCTACGTTCGACGTTCGTTCGTTTCTTTCAACTGTAACTGTCCTAAGTATTATTTTGTGCATGGCAAACCATGAACGTTTAGGCCAGAAGAAACATAATGGGGAATTTTCTTCAGGCTGAGTACTGCCATTACTGTCAAACTTTCCAAACACAGTTTCACAGTAATGACAGTTCTTAGCCCGAAAATCTCAGAAAACGTGAAAGAAAATTCCCCATTGTGCCTTCAGACACAACCATTTTCTTTCACTGAACTTATTTTGATTATTGGCAACAATTATGTTCGGGTGTGTCAGTGTACATTTACTATACATACGGGTTTAACTTCTGTTTACCCTCTTTAAATGATTAAACACGTATGACAGTGCGATACTTAGTAAACACGGAGATCAGACAAATAACTAATGGAAAACGCGTAGCAAAAAAGCAAAAAACCGAATACAAAACCTAATCAATTAATATTTTGTGACTTGATAAAAAACGTTAAAAACAAACAAATTTTAATTTTTACCTAACGGGACTTTGTGGCGTTACGGCGGATTAACAGTAAGTGCAACCCTTCCTTATCTCGCCCCTATCCCGTCCGCTGCACTATTTCCTGATTGGTGCTCCCACTGGACACGCCCCTACCGTAGCCTGACTCGTACGCAGCGGACCCGCTATCCCACATTACGACTCCAGACACTGAGGAGCGCAGGACCCTTATTGGTGACTATCGTGCAAATAAATATTCGTTGAGATGTCTCTGTGGACCCCGTACGAGCCTGAGCAGGTGTTGGACCTGAGCCGCACGGCGGTGACGCTGAAGCAGGAGCCGCTGTCCCCGAGGTTCCCGTACAGCCCTCCGACGCCGCCGTGCGCCGCCAGCCCGGACGGCAACGCGGCGCGCATGCCGCGGCCCTTCAAGGCGGTGACGGCGGCGCTGCCGGAGTGCGGCGCGGCGCCTGTGCCGGACCCGGCCTTCGCCGCCTTCCGCTTCGCCATGCTGGAGGCGATGCGGGCACGCAACGGCGGCTCGCTCACCGTGTCCAACCCCCGCATGCGGCGCTCCGTGCGCGGCTCCAGCGACGGCGCCGACGACGCCGACTACCTGCAGCGCCGCGCGCGGAACAACGCCGCCGCCAAGCGCAGCCGCGACCTCCGCAAGCAGAAGGAGGACGAGCTCGCTATCCGCGTCGCCTACCTCGAGCACCAGAACTCGCAGCTGCAGCAGCAGAACGACCAGCTGCGAGCCGCACTCGCCGACGCCGAGCATACACTGTCCAGATACAGTCCCTACTGAAAATACTCAGCGTTGGGTTCCACTTCAGTGCCAAATATAATTACAGCCCTAATATCTAGTGATTGTGTGTAACTTAGTTACCAATTATATTTTACCTTCATCTTAGGTATTTGGTTAAGTATATTTTATTGAATTAATATAATTTAAGCAATAATAATCATTAAGTTTAGTGTAGTTTCTTGACATTGGAATGTATTTGCCTATTATTTAAAGACATTGTATAATAAATAGTTGGATGTTATGTACTAGTTATGATGAATTATACTGTACTTTCAAATATACTTAATTATAATATGGTTATTGACAAACAATTGAATGCATTAAATAAATACATTACGAGTATTCAGAGATATTAGTTTTCATTCACACCTACTTATAATATCCTGGGTTAATAAGTATTATAATAATGTATAAGCACTCAATAAATAATTATATTCTGTTTATAACATACACTTTGCTAAGCGATTTAATATCACTCTTAAAAGGGTATTAAAGTTATAGGTACATGTTCTATTGTTCTAAGGCTAGATGGCGCGAATGACATTTAGTAATCTTGTTCTTAGCGATTGCGAAGTAACTACATTACTGCTACTCAAGTAGAGCAGCAAATCAAATATGATCTAATTTGCACAGCGACTTATTGAAGAAAAATCTTGCCTACCAATTAATTACCTACCTCCGCCTTTCCGATATTAAATACTAGGTAACCCAACCTATCTATTTAACTATAATATAGAGCAATTATTCTGGGTCGCATTAAAACTTCAATAACTATTAAAGTAATATTTAATGCAAACGTATTAAATGTATTGTGTAAAACTACAATTTTTTTTAGTTTTTAGTGTTTATTAGTGTAATTTATATCACTGTCTATCAAACAATAATTTATTTTACTCGGCGAGCTTCCAGGATGGAGGTCAAATGCTTATGTGCAATAAAAACATGTTTCCCTATACAAAATTATGCGTGACCCGTAACCTATTTACGTAGTCGTAGTACGTTACTTTTTATAGTAAAAAAAACTTAGGTATAGGTATTTATTACGGGAAAACATCGCTCTCAGGTATAAAGTTTATTTATTAGCCGTTGACATTGACATATGGGAGGTATTCAAAAAGTATATCACCAATATCGATACAAATAAGTAAATCGATAAGTAAAGATACGGAATTTGTCTCCCTGTAATGAATTGTTAGATGGTTCAGAGAGACCTATGACGCCTAGGACTACTCATCCCCCCGCCATTCCAAAGTCTGTTATAAGTTATTTTTTATATCAGTAAGGTAAACAGGACGAAAACATGTGAAACTATGTCGCTAAATGTAAATTGGCTCATATGCGTGCAAGTTAAGATTGCTTACAGAAGATACAAACAAAAACGAAGTGATGTATAGACAAGTAATTAACAAACGCCCAAGTTGCGTACATGCCATTTTAAGGTGATTCTCTCCTACTGTCTGAAAGAGTATAGGAGACAGTAGATCTGCCTTAAACTCTTATTGTAAGTGATAATTTAAATCATCTGTGATGCATGCATTGTAGGATTCCCTTTCTTTTGTAAATAAAAGTTTTGAAATAAAGGAATAGCGTTTATTTCTTCAATAAATTATAATTAATTATGACTTAAGCATCTACAAAATACAAAAATTGCAACTTCGTTACATTCACACATCACAAGGTTATTGCCGACTTATATTTAATTTATTATACGGAACTGAAGCAGCTTCAGCATAAGAGCAGCGCTTCAGTATGGGCTATATCTGTAGAGAGTTTTCTCAGCTTCGGCGAGTGCGGCTCGCAGCTGGTCGTTCTGCTGCTGCAGCTGCGAGTTCTGGTGCTCGAGGTAGGCGACGCGGATAGCGAGCTCGTCCTCCTTCTGCTTGCGGAGGTCGCGGCTGCGCTTGGCGGCGGCGTTGTTCCGCGCGCGGCGCTGCAGGTAGTCGGCGTCGTCGGCGCCGTCGCTGGAGCCGCGCACGGAGCGCCGCATGCGGGGGTTGGACACGGTGAGCGAGCCGCCGTTGCGTGCCCGCATCGCCTCCAGCATGGCGAAGCGGAAGGCGGCGAAGGCCGGGTCCGGCACAGGCGCCGCGCCGCACTCCGGCAGCGCCGCCGTCACCGCCTTGAAGGGCCGCGGCATGCGCGCCGCGTTGCCGTCCGGGCTGGCGGCGCACGGCGGCGTCGGAGGGCTGTACGGGAACCTCGGGGACAGCGGCTCCTGCTTCAGCGTCACCGCCGTGCGGCTCAGGTCCAACACCTGCTCAGGCTCGTACGGGGTCCACAGAGACATCTTCACGAATATTTATCTGCGCGATAGTAATGAATAGAGTTGCTAGAGAGACTTCCTCACAGTGCGGTGTCTGGGGATGTAATGCGGGATAGCGGGTTTCTGCGTATGAGTCCAAAGATGGGAGGGGCGAGCGATTCGGGAGCGCCAATCAGAACGCAGAGCGAGAATACACAGGGGCGAGATAAGAAAGGGTTGGAATACTTGTGCAGTTAATTCATTTAAAAATTGCGATTTTCCTTGTTTTTAAGATACTAGGTCCCATAATAATTCTCTATTTTCTACCTAACCGGGTGGGGTCTATCTTTCGAATTTAAAATTGAACTTAAATAAGCTGTTTTAATATTGAGTGCGATGAACCAGTAACGATTAGGTTGGGTAGGTATATATCTGTCCGATATGTTCTGTATAATTTGTAAGATAAAATAAGTTAATACACAAAAACAGTCAATCTGAGGTATACGCGTAAAATGTACTTAGGTACCTGCCTACTATGTATGTATTTATATCTGCTATAGAGCTGTCTAACGATAAAATTGCGTGGGGTTACTCACTTCCTGCATCACCAAAGGGTTAAATCTTGCAATGATTAAACATGTGCGCCGAGGGATGGACCCTCACCCTCCGATAGGGTTCTACAAATTGCGAACCAACTTGGGAGTTTCCGAAAATAAAGCTTTTCCCAAGAAACCCGTGAAAACCGCAACCATCTCTACAGATTACTAAAAATATAAACACAAATAAGTATGGTAAGTAAGAGTGTGTTTCAAAAGGATACGCTGAGATTAGGAACTGCCATTATTTAGGATCCTGGTGAAGGAACCCATCTCGCCTTACGGATATCCTTGGGTTCTTATGTGTTACGGATATATTTTTAGGCACGTACCTAGGTATGTGTTTTACACATTATCTACCCTGGTACACAGGACATAATCAGGTAGATTTATACCTGCCGTAAATCATTGCGAAAAAGTTTATAAGAAGCGTACTAACTAAGTTATATCCGCAATAGGTTATTGCATTATTATCTTTAATAGTCAACGACGAGCTGCTATAGAGATAGTATTAAAACAATCCTTCATACATATAACCACGTGTGTTTATTCGGAGTACTTGACTGAAAATATGACATCGAAAGCATTAATGCATATAAAACATTATGTGTATCTACTATTTGGCCAAACGTACATAGGTGCCCGTTTACAAAAACATTTCTCGAATAAAAAATAATATACGAATACATTTACAGAGGAGCAGCTGCTTCCTATATGTTTACAGTCTCACCGGTAAGCCTTGTCAAACATTTCTCGAAATTCATGACGTCGCCTATCTAACCATCTCGACGTCGAGTGCATCGGCGGCGTATCAACCAGTCACGCCACGCGCCCCAAGATAACAACCCTGTTATTACTATGACAACACCTTCACATCTACATTCGTGAAAAAATATTATTTTTAACGACGTATGCCAATGTTTTTGTTATCCCGATCGGGTTATGAGATATCCAGATTAAATCCGTGGCCGCGACTCGTCCATGTGCGTGCAGTGTGCACATATTTTTTTTTCAGCATCGCGTGCCCATTGTTTGCACAAGGGGTAGTTTTATGACACGGCATTAAACGTGACATAGGTAGCACAGAAGTATACCATTTTACAACATTGGTTGCAAAAAGTTGTACCTTTTTTAAGTCCCGCCCGCCCCTTACGAAATGGTAAAAAAAGTAACGGGGGCGCGGCGCGGTAGGTACTCAAGTTCCTTTGTTATCTCGGCCACATAAATGGACGCCGCACAAGAAAGTACAATAAAGAAGACACTATTTTTTAAGATAACGTAAAAAATAGAAACCATCACTACAGTTTATAGCACTATTAGGAACTATGATTTATAGATAGTAAGTGGGTGGGTATTTAGCTAATGTACATTGTATAAAGGGACCATCAGTCTCATGATGATACAACTGACTTAAAATTTAAATCTAAGTAAACACATAATGTGTAGGTATACGTGCAGTAAACAAACTTGAAAGTAAACATATTAGGACTAATGATGAATTTAACATCGTGTTATGCGATCAACAGGCATTGTCATGTATTTTTCACCGTCAATCGGAAGTCGTAAACAAAAAGGTGATTAGGAAATCCCATAATCGCGGATTAAAATGACAAATAAAGCACCTACCTAACAAAGCAAGTTAGGTCATTTGAAATGGTTTACAATATAAAACAATTTCGGCCGGGTACGGGATGTTTGTTGCATCGTATTGTATTGTTTCAGTAAGTCGATAGGGTAACACTTTAGCCGGTTGCAGATGTAACTACACCCTTTTTTGTCTACCGAACACAAGAGTCCTTTGTCATCGGATTAAGATGAGGTAAACAGTTATTCGGAGAAACTGAATTTCGTTAAGAATGCGGGTTAATGTTTTATTGCCTGTATTTTATAGTTAGTTGTATAGTAAAACTACCTATTGTCGATCCATATCAGGGAATACTATGATAAAGATAGGTACACTGAAGTTTAAGTTAGGCTTTAGAAGTATGTACATAGATAATGAGAGTATTATCTAGGTTCTACGGAACATGCTTGTGTAACTGAATTAACTTTTGAATTATTTATATAAAACCAGTTTGTAGCAAAAAAAATATTAACTTCTATGCTTTTGCTAGTAGGTACTACACATGCTGGTATTTTTCATCAATAAAGTTCCAATAATTATTGAGGAATTAATAAATGCGCGCATCAATGCATTCCGTCCCTACAAAGCACAGAGGGTTGGGCGTAGCTCGAGCTGCAACCAATCAGCGGCGCCGACCCGCCACTTTATAGCAGAGGGTGTGCAACATGAGCAATAATTGTGTTAGTAAATAGGAAGAGAATAGAAACGGTACGATTTTTATAAAAATAGTTGAGTAGTAGATTCTTCGGACCTACCAGTAAAATTATTGATGTTGCTCTAGGATTCAAAGTATCAACACAAATGCTTCCTATAAGCACTTTAGTGACCATAAAATATTATTTAATAGTGTATTTAAGACTTACCTACACTTCTGAGGATTGGATATCTATTATTTACATACCTCCATATAAAATAAAAGTAACTCGAGTGTAACAAAGCGTGAGCCGTCAAAATGAGGTACCTTGAATTTGAAGACAATAAACTTTGCCGGCTTTGTCTTACATTTTTGCAGTCTTAAAATTCAAGTCCCCGTTATTCCGAAGGACACGGCGCCCCTTTGAAAAAAGGGGTTGACTTACGTCAAGGGATAAAAAAATTGCGAACAATGTGCAGTGCAAGTTCCACAATTTGCATACTCCTACGCACAATGGTTTATGCCGCTATTTCTTATCTACATCATTACAAATTTTGTCACAGTCTGCTCGTTTCAATGGAGGGATTAGTCGCATCTGGAATATTCGGTTTGTAAAACAACACATGTTCTAGCTGTAAAGGATTCATGTTGAGATTAAATAATTAGGCTTTTAAATAGCAGCGGGCCACGTTCCTGGAATAATATACATAGAATGCTGAAGGTACTAAACTACTTGCCCTGTCATCATGAACCTTTGTACACGTCATATTGGAAGGATTACTTGCCTAATTACATTTTTTAAATTGCAACTTACCTACACTACTAACCAGTTTTATACTCAATCCAATGATAAGAATAACCTATATTGACAATCGCTCAAGATATATTGAAATTCTTGTCGGAGTCTGCGTTCCTGCGTTGTATAGTCTGCGTCTTCAAGTCACGGGTAAATAGGTACCTAATCAACAAGTGTGGTCCATCGTAGACCACATCGCTGCTTAACGTCAGTCAGTATGGTGGTCAAACGCTTGTTCGCTGTGCAATTAAAAAAAGTTGTAATTTGGCACGTACAAATAGTACACATCATAATTGTATAAACTAGTACATTTTTGCACTTGGCACATCGAACTATAACTTCGCTTGGGTAATATTCAATCTCAAGCGTCCCTTGAAGAACTTTGGGTGGGCAAAGATTCAAAGATAAGGGACTATGTCTCCCGAGATATGCCGGGAATACCGTCGCCTACAAATCGCATAGTATCTAGTGATAAATGAATCATGAAGTTTGTCATCATGTCAAGCCCAGTGGCTTCGACAGTCGACATCAGTATGTCGGCTGTTGGATATAGGCCTCCCTAAAGACGTGTTCGAAATATACTCATTTCATTATTAACTAACTGACCCGCCAAACCTTATTTTGCCAAGAACCCAAGAATCACTCTATACAAAAAGAAAACCGCACCAAAATCCATTGCGTAGTTTTAAAGATCTAAGCATACAGCCTATGTCCAGCAGTGGACAAGTATGGGCTGATGATGATGATGATGAAGCATACGGAGGGAAAGCGGGAGACGATTTCGTTTTGTACGAATTTGGTCGTATCTTTTCTCCGTCACACTAGATCAAAGTTCCGACAAAAACTTTTAGTATATTATTAGTAAATAGGTATGTACCTAACTAATTTATTGATAGGTATTTTACAAGCCCTAGACACCGACACCTTCACGAAATGTACAAACACGAAACATACTACACAACGCTACTGTGTTTCGAGACTATAGGTAACTATACCTTTTCATGCCTTGTCCCGATATAATGCACCTTTTCCCATGAGCCCGGAATCGACCACCGATATAACGGAGTACACACACCTTACATTTAAACCGTAAACTCACCAAACAAATTGTTACGGAATTATTGATATTGCATCTGGTAAAATGAACACGCGAATTCATTACTTTCACGATGAACATACAGACGAAAATCCTATGGAGTTGCAATGTCTGACAGAAAACACGAAATTGTTTTGTAATTGTTGACAACTGATCAATCGATCTTCCTAGCTGTAGATGGCTATCAAATGGATTCTTCTGTGTGTGAAAAGGGGTTATTTTAGAAGATTTTGTTAAATTTAAAAATTGATATAGTGGTATGTTTACAAATTGTAGTAGCCTACTAAAGAAATTAAGGGAATATAATTATTAACTACAATATGTATGTTATGTAACGTTTGTTTATTTTTAATTATTTTAATACTACTGTAGGCTCGGCTAATTGCATAATGCTCGTTAACTTGGACTTAAAACGAAAGTTTGTGGCTTCGAGTCCTGCCATTCTAGACGTACGCTACGCAATGCCAACACAGATCCGAGAAAACAATGTCAAGAAAACTATAACTGGTTTACATTGGTTTTATATAATACGCTTGGAAAACCATATACATTATGTACATTCGTTTATCAAGTGCCTATGCCTACGCTGCTTTGTCAATACATTATGCTGTTATGTAAAACTGTTAAAACTTTTTTTTTTCAATACAGTGATTCCAGAGGAAAGTTATATGTATAATACATGCATAATATAGTATTAATATGAATAATATAGTCCCCTAGCCGGCTGGGTATCCATAACAGATATCCACTTCGAAGAAAAAAATACGATTAGGTATAAAATTTTATGATGATTCGTGTAGTTATACAGAAACTTATATTCACATTAATAGTACAATAGACAGGTAATACACGCGTCAACAAATTTAGTACACAATTTTAAATGAACTAATATAGTAAGTACCTATATCTTTAAATGTACATATGTAATACCTATTTTTCTGCGTACTAAATCTGTTGGGCAAATGATTTTAAATGGGTTATACTCTAATCCGTTTACCACATTTCAATTTCAATTCAGTATCTGTGCTCTTTTTTCGCGTATGACCATTCTTTATGCAACGCCACGCCATAGCCAATGCCTTTTACAATCCAGAAATATTATAAATGACCATTTCTCCGAAGCAACAATAGATTTGTCCAACTCTTGCTTATTGTCAAAGATATTGAAAATATTTTAAAATTGTCAGTGGACTTTCATTCTTATGTACGACAGATTTAGGCATGTTATCGAACGAGAACAATGCGCAGTGTCCGTCAACTTTGGACAATGCCCACTATTAGAGGATTATAATTCGCAATATGAGAATATTTTTTTTCTAAGCAGGTGGTTCCTTGATCCTTAAAGATAATATTTGTCGTGTGTTACAAAGAATTATGGCAAACATGTTGAAACGGTGTTGTATTTTCCAAGGGCGATTGCAAATGCTTCCAGTTAAACAGCACGGTTCCTCCACGAACTTGCATTTTGATATTATAATAACAAACCTATTGTATTGATTCTAGAACCTTATACGTACTGTACGTTATAATATGTAGATAGTAGTAGATACCCACGTATTGTAAACCTGTTTTGAAAACTAACGAGTTCCTTTACTAGAGGGATACACATTAAAATAAAATCTTAAATAAATATCTATATATCTTTCCTTTTAATCTCAAAGCGGGGTTGGCAAAGGCATATGCCCAGATAATACAGGGCTAAACTAAAGAACAAACAATCAATGTGAATATTTGATGGTTCCGTAAAAAAACAGTCAATTAAATTTAATATGGTGGACCTTATCTTCAGGTCCCGCCGACGACGTAAAGTTCTGTATACTAACACATAGGTCTTATTAGACGTACATACATACGGCCGGCATGGACTAGCGGCATCTGTCTCTAGGACGGTTGCTGGTCCGATTCACGCCGTCGACATAACGTGTCTTTTAGTGATGTGCTGAGGCATTTGTTGTGTGTGTTTTATTTATTATATGTATGTATTCAAAAGTATTTATGTAAGTATATTAGTCTCTAACCCATAATTATCCTAGTTTGAGGTCAGATGACCGTGTGTAAAAATGTCCCGGGATATTTATTATACATAGATACGGTAACACGGTTTAATTTCACTTCCGTAGGCTACCGACTTACGTGGTTAAAATAACCCGCCCATTTCTCTATTCCTCTACTCTGCGACTTTGATTGATCGCCATATTATGCTGGCTGGTGTGTGGTCGCGACCACCAACCGTCCACAGGTATATATGATGGACGGTTACCTATCCTATAAGTAGGTAAACTAGGGACAATGAAATAATTATATTTTTTTAAAGTCAGCTTATTTGGTTGAAGATATCTCTTGCTCATTTGCCAGTGATCTTTCATTATTACTTACGACATCTTTAATTTGTTTAAGATATCTGTTTCAAAATTGAGTTACAACAACCTATCTCGAACAACACATACCTCTACAACGAAAGCTTGTAAAATGTTGATATGATAATGATCAAAAGGACCAATGTTGTATAACTTCTTCTAATAAACGCAAGGAAAGTGCAAAAGGAATTACTGGGCTACGTGCTACAATTTGTCCACCTAAAACACAATCTGCCGAGCCCGCAGTTCCATTCATGAAACATCACACAACGTCATCGATTTCATCACTACTGCCTCCCCCAAAAATGTCCATAATCCATGAACATTTGGGGGGTAAATGCCCATAATCGCCACGCATTTCAGGCTGGTTGGCGATCGCAGTGGTGTTGTGGTTTAACTGCTGCCAGTCCTCTGGAGAGCTCCCTCAGTCGTCTCTTACGACCCCCATGACAGGAAAAGTTGGGCTTGGGTGGTGACACATATATTCTATTCGCCGTCGCCACACGGCCGGTACATGCCTAAAATGATTATTACCCACCATTCGAGTATACCTAATGGTAAAAGCTACAGCACAACGTGATGTTTGCAGTGCGTAATACCTGACTGATCTATGAATGTAGAATATTAATAAACGTTGGAGATATTTGCAATGAAAGTCGAAGCTGAAACATCCTAATTACGTTTACTTCCTTGTAGAAAAAAAAAGTAGCACACCAAGAAACGGTACTCGCTTGATCCATCTTATTGAAATATCACTTTATCCCTTTCACGACATTTGGCAGACCACCGTGACATCATTATGCTATCTACGTTACACAATAGGCAAAGAGTTGTCATAAGGACGACGGGCGGAAGTAAGTGTATTATGCGACTGTTGCGTCGTTAGTGATGCCTCAATGATCGCCAGTGGCCAGTCGACCAATCGGCATTGTCAAACAGCGCGCATGGGAAATGGGAAGTGACACCACGCGAAATGATTGGCTTATAATGCTGCAAGTGTCGACAATGGGCCAAAGTGGTCAGAAACGACGGAACTTCCGAAAGCGCTTATGTTACGGTTAGGCACCAGATGACTAGGCATATTGAGTGCATTATGTTTTTTCCCCCTCATCTATTAGTAAATCTGTTGATCGGACTAATGCGAAAAGGTTTGTAAATGTAAAAATTCAATGTAGAACGCGGTACATTTTCGTTTGAAAGGACTTTAGATCTAAGCCAGATACTGTTTTTCTAACGATTAGAGTTCAATCTATTGTATTTGTGAACCATATCGGTCCGCTATCCCAGTCGGTACTAGAATAAGTCTACAGTACAGTTGTACACGTAGTAAATATGTAAAGCAAAACTCACCAAGACGAAGTTTGCTTGAAAAATAAAATCCACAACTTTGTCCTTAAATAACTATATTCTATTCACTATACAATGAGGATATTTTTCGAGTTTAAGCCTTTGGTTTCACCACGTGCGCCAAGTCGTACTTGCCCCTCACGCACTTTAGCTTCACGCCGGGACAGTCTTTCACTCTGAAATATGGAGAAAAAAACACATTTCAATTTCAACGAAAAACGATGACAGCTGCTGTTCATACTCCAGAGATTTGACTGCAAAAAGTTGGCTTAATTTACTTGGAAGTACAATATGTTACAATATTTTTTGTTAATTTTGAGGATAGTCTTCACAATCCAATGGGCACACAAAACGCTTTAGTAATGACACATTTAGCAAACCGGCCTCCCCTACTAAGGGGACATATACAAAAAAAAAACACATCTTTGCTTTGACAAAACATTCTGTCAAATTCCATACATACGAAAGTGAGAGTATAAACCATATATTGACAAAGTTCGCTTTTTATAGATCTAACCCAGTTAAGTTAGATAGACGGACATGTTTGGTGCCTATGTATTGTGTACCATTGATTGTAAAAGTGTCATAAATAAAGTACAATCTTGCAAATCTTTGAAACGAAATGGGAGAAAAAGATCAAAGTGAATAAACAATAAAATACAGTTACAGATTACGGCAATGATTCTCAGAAGAACCAAACTCGTTAAATGTTATTAGATAAAGTAGCGATGGTTTAGAGTTTAGTTTATGGTTTTAGTTGCTTCTGGTTGCTCTTATCGTATTTAACCAGATTACGATAGATACGCAGAACTACAAGTTTTTGTTCTTGGCAAAGCAACAACCTGAGACTACACGACGACTAGTTTCATGAGTACTCTTATTTCGTTGTGCGCTTATGGCATGATATCTGCAACAATCGTGGAAAATGAAAACGGCCTTTTTTCGGTACAAATTCGAGGCTATTCGTGCTGAGACTTCTTAAATAACCGATGTATGAAAGTAAATATGAAATTATCATATAAGAATTAAATTAATTGAAAATGAATTTTAATAAGAATAAATATAACCAATGACATGTCAATCGACTGGTCCAATAATGAGTTGAGCTAGGTTATCTATTTGATCCAAGACGAGTTGATGCGAGAGCAATACCTAGCTCAGTTACCCGTATAGTTTAAACTAAAACTGAGTATTCAGTAATGAGTTAAGGCAAAGGCCATAAAATTTTATAAGTATCTAATATTTCAAAAATCGCAATGTACAAGTTTAGTATCAAAGTTTCATCAGTTCACAAGCATCATTGTGCTCTAATAATGAGTTGAGCTAGGTTATCTATTTGATCCAAGACGAGTTGAAGCGAGAGCAATACCTAGCTCAGTTACCCGTATAATTAAAACTGAGTATGAGTATTCAGTAATGATTTAAGGCAAAGGCCATACAATTTTATAAGTATCTAATATTTCAAAAATCGCAATGTACCAGTTTAATATCAAAGTTTCATCAGTTCACAAGCATCATTGTGCAAACTTTTGATATCTCAATTTATTCCTTATGTGTCCTTTGCGCTTCGAAGGGAGCTTAGGGTTTTTCAATTTACTCGTATGACATATTGTATTACCTTCCCACCCTGACGAGGACAATATTGTGCTCCTGAAGGTTGTGACCAATGCCCGGGATGTACGCTACCATTTCCTTGCCATTAGACAGGCGCACAAGGACGCACTTCCGGTTCGCCGAGTTTGGTTTCTTCGGCTTCTTGATCAGTGTTTTGAGGACTACGCCCTGAAAACATTTCGTTAGGTACTTAATTTAAATATAACATAAACTTAATACTATGCAATATGTTAATAAACTTAACACTTCAAGTTAATGAATACTTAATTAATACCTTTACACTCGTACGTACGAAACCGTTAATAGAAAACGGATGATATATTTACAAAAAAATATAGTTGGGTAATAGGCATGATTTTTTAAACTGAATCTTGACTCAATGTACCTTATCTAAAGTGACGTAGGATAATATAATTAGGACATATCATACATATCCTCATATTCATTTTGTTTTATAATTCTAAGCAATTTCGAAGTTATGTGTGATATACAAAGGCTAATTCCTAAGCTACTTCTAAAATCTGCTGAGTTTACCAAATCCATTTTCAAGCGTCAAAATAATTACACTAAACATTTTTCGATGAATCGACGTAGATATTCAAAAACAGCTGTTGCTTTTATATTAATTAGGAAACTTTTTTCTGACATGGATATATTTTAGGAGAGTACTCAAATATTCGCGGTACCTTAGCAAACGGGTTCCCAAGCAGTGGGTTTTTGGATTTCCTTAGTTTTATGTGCGGCCCAGATCTATGCATCTGAGCGAGTGAGGCCATGGCTCGGGAGATGAGTGTAGGCAGACCTGGCACCAGCGTCGAGCCATTTGTAGGTACGACCAAACTCTT
>SJJU01011567.1:0-10466 GCA_012932125.1 Conopomorpha cramerella
CCACGTTATATTACATATTGCCATGAAATTTGTTTTTGCTAATTTCACCGATTTGTTTAATATGTTCGAGGAAGCTAAAGTTTTTTTCTAATATAAGTCCTAAATAGCGTACAGTGTTCCGAGAACTAATTCTAATATTTTTAAATTTGACTGAGGGCGGAACCTTAAGGTTTCCCTTAAGTATGAGTTGAAAGGTCTTTGTTGGCGCGAAATTGAGTTTATTACGTTCTCCCCAGTCGGCGCTTTTCTTTAAACTTATATCGGCTGCTGATTCTAGTTGACGGCGCGTGTTACCTTGTATTAAGAGCAAACCATCATCTGCGTATCCGGTCAGAGAACACCCAGGTCGTAACGGTGTCTCCAGGAAGTCATCGAACCCGATATTCCACATATAACGTGTAAGCGCTTTTTGATAATAGTTGCTTCCGAATTTTATTTTAGTAGACCCATGTTCAAAGTACGAAATTAAAAGTGAATATATATTCTTGTAACAGCCCCGGTTTTTTAATTTGATTAACAATATTGGCCACCATAAATTGTCGAACGCGCCTGCGATATCGAGAAAAATACCTAAAACGTATTTTGAGTTACTTTGTTCTACTTGACGTCTCACCGAGATTGCCGCGATCGTCGATTTACCTTCAGTGAAGCCAAACTGCTGTTCATGGAAGGAGACTCCGCCCGGTACCAGTAACGGTACTACGAGTCTTTCGAGCAGCTTGCCTAGCGCTGATAGAAGGGATATTAATCTATAAGCCTTTGGGTCGTTAGGTGGTTTGTCTCCGGCTTTAGGTATGAGTTTAGCTAACGCTCGACGCCACAACGCCGGGAAGACGCCCTCCGCTATGCATCGTTGATATACGTGTAATATTTGATGTCCCGAAGTTTTAACGGCAGCTTTTATCATTGTGTTTGAAATGTTGTCTTCTCCCGAGGCTTTGTTCCTAGGTAGTGTTTTTACAATGTTAAAAAAATCTGTTATTGTTGGTAACGCGGAGTGTGAAGTATTTGGTAATGTATTAGCGCATTCCCTTATCAATTTGTGCAGGTCATTATCGTTTGTTGTGTCGTCTTCGGGTAACAAGGTGTTCAGGATTGTGTTTGCAATCTTGCTGACGCTCAGCGAATGCGTAGTACCCGACTGGATGTTAGAGAAATACGCTAACTCATTTTTTTTATTTGCTTTATATACCTGATAAATATGTGACCATGGGCCTTCTTTTTCAAACCGAGCTACAACAGATTGACGTAAATTACGTTTGGACCTTTCAACCGTCGCTCGGTAGTGCGACCTAGCAACACGCAGAGCGGTGAGCGCGGCGTTGTATCTACTATTGTCGGTAATTTGTCGTTTTTTTATTAGATTAAATTTTCTCCTCGCGGATCTGAGCACCCTACGTAGTCTAACTAAAAGATTATTCCACCACTCACATCTACGTGTTCGGGTTACCTCTCTACGCCCAAAGGCAACATCGGCACACAGGGGCGGTACGTCCATAGAAGCAAATAAGCTCTGCATACCCTGGCAAATTGACTAAAACAATTAGCGTAGCTAGGTATCTATAACACATTTAGTCGTCACGTAGGTACTGTAAATTAGGCAATTTATCAATAACAGACTTTCGGTTATTTAAAATGTGTATCGAAAACACAAATTCGCTCTAAACCAATCAAAACACTAATCTCTCATTAATCTATTCTTCCGCGTGTCAACAAAAACTAATTCGTGCAATGTTGCCTCATCGTTCCATCGATAGGTAACACAAATTTCGCCTCAACCAATCAAAACATAGTATTAAGCGCATCAACGAAAACGGGACGTTGCCGCTTCGTTGCATCGTCTAGCCCGGGGAAGCTCCTAGACCTCAAGCTCCCTATTTTTTCACTTTAATACATCCCATTCACCTCGGTCTATTAGCGCGGAGCGTTACTATGAAAAATATGGAGAAACTTACGCCACAGCGTAAGCGCAGCTTCTTCCGCGTTTTTTCATACATTATTGGAAAAATAAGGGCTAGAATGCTATGACAGTGCGTAAATATGTGCGACAGAGAATGGAGTATGCATTGTTTTAGGTTATGTACGTTCATTCGCGCCTTTATTTTATAGAATAATTAAATTAGACAAAAATGGGGACTAAGGTGTGAAAGTGATGTGTGTAAAAGTGTTTGTTTACAAATGTGGGTCGATTCTCTGAACTAAATCTTTATCTTTAAACGAGCAATTCTTGTATATATATATATAATTGGAATCTCGGAAACGGCTGCACCGATTTTCATGAAATTTGGTATGTAGAGGGATTGGGGGGCGATAAATCGATCTAGCTAGGTTTAATTTTTAGAAAACATCTTTCCAACCGTGTTTTCGGGCATGAAAAAATTGCTCAAATTGTTAATACGACTCTTACTGACATCTATTGCCGAGTAGTAATACTATGCTATACGTAGGATGGTGCGGGGGGACGTTTTGGTTTTGAAGTAACTAGAGATGAGGTTATGAAAAAATCGAAGGAAAATAATCGATTTTTTTACTTCGAGCGAAGCTCGGTCGTCCAGGTACTATGAGTGAAAAGTGCAGAGTCGCGGGCGAATTTCGCCGGGATTGTTTTTATTTGAACTTGGAGCAAACACAAGGTATTATGAGGTAGTTTCTTGTTTTTTTAGTGTATTTACTTAGTTAGGCAGAATAAGGTTATGTAGTGCTTTGGAAAGAGGAAGGCATCCACACAACCATCTGTTCAGTTCTGTTTCTCGCATACAGCGCCTGAATCAGCTGCTTAGCAAAATTTTGGGACGTAACGTACCTAATTAGATATTAATTTTGCTAAATCACTAGGATTGATGTTGTGATCTTCTATTGAAATATTTTGTAGTCTGCCACAAAATTGGTACCTACTTAATGTTATTTTAGTGTCGTATGTACCTACTCATAGGAGACAGCTTACCCTGATGAAAATTTCACGGCCCGCCACTGCCAGCCAGCTTGTATTTACGTAGAAACATTCTGGCTCGACACCTCTGAATCTGATGAACGGGAGCGTTTTTGAATACGGTTTCTTTATTAGGTTTTAGTGACGCAATTTGTGACGGCAATAACGTTGAATTTATGGCGTCACATTTGAAGGTGTACGAGAAATCAGTGAAAACTTGGTGTCCAGCCAGTCTGAACTTCAAGCTGGCTGGACACATGTATTTCCGCTGCCTGATGGTCTTCGACTTTCGGAATACGTTCCAGTTTTAGTGACGGGGTCGGTAATGATAACCTAAATTTGTGCCGGAGAAGCTTTAGTTTCGAAGATATGTATTGATATTTTAAATTTCCCCATACAAACAATGTAGTAGGGCAACCAATAATTTAGGTTTTATGTAGGACGAAGTATATTTTAAGTAGAGTTGCAACGGATATCCGGGCTATCCGGCCAATTTTTCACTATCCGGCGGATGGCCGGATGTCAGTCTATAACCGGATATCCGGCCGGCCGGGTAGTACCAAGCTATGAGCGAAACGTGTGTTGAAAAAACACATAAAAAAACATTCATATGGGCGATTTTTGCCTTAGCAAAGCCAATTGAAACATACAGAAAAAAGAAATGAAATTGTGTCAAAAAGTAGCTACATTTCGCGAAAGAGTTATACCTATCTTGATATGCGCAATTAAACGAGCAAGTCAACGCCAATGGTAGCTGTAGCCCGCCCCCACCGCCCCGCTGTCCCTTTTCCAAAATGTTTGTGCTTGCAAATCATACCTATGTACCTACCGATCATCCATTTGCCATTATAGTGTATTTCCATGGCAACAATAGGCTATTCCACATTTTTTTCAAACATTTTTTATGATGTTCCTATCGATTTGATAGTCAACTGGTATTTTTATTTCCTGGATATAATATCGATATACGCAAAGAAAAAATGTTTAAGATTTAAACGATAATTTTCGCGCCCAAACGACAGCCGCCATTATCGCATTATCGTGACGTCAGAAGAGCAGCAACAAATGTGTGTGACTGTGTATCATGAACTATTTTTCTAAAACTGTTTCTGTTCTTATGACGTCACTGACGAGACAAGCATGGCGGCTGGCGTTTTCGATCACGTGATATACAGATAATAAACCAGAATTTTATTTTGGAAATTAAAATTTAACCGCATATTTATTGATCAAAATAGTGTTATACTCCTACTTCTTAATGTAGAAAGTATATAAATAACATACTTTCATAATTTAATTTTGACAGATGAAAGTGGCCTATTGCATTCCAACAAGTTCGTTCGTGCAAATTAGAATGATATTATACTTTGATATTGGTGTTTCAATCCATAGAAGACGATCTGGTGGTGAGGAACAGATGACAGCGTCACAATTTTTTTCTTTTTACATAGTTGCATGCAAGACAGCACCCTTAAATTATGGACATAGCTAAAACATTGTGTCACACACATTAAAGGGCTATGTCGTGAAAGTAGGCGCTGGTCATTTCATTCAATGCCCAAACATATCCCCGGGCGCTGAAAGCTTCGCTTCCAACCAAACTCTGGTAAGGGGCAGATCTTGCTGAATGCTCTTCGTATGATGCCAGTGGAGGTTTGAATATCGGCAACCCGGCTAATTCCGTCAGCTCCTGGGTACACGGCTATGACACGACCAAGCTTCCACTTGAGAGGAGGGAGGTTGTCCTCCTTTATCAGGACGAGTGTGTTCAGCTTCAATGAATCCCCGTTAGTTCGTCTGCGTCTGTCGTCTGCGTACCCATAGATACCAGGTTTCAACAGATCGTTTATATGCAACAGGAAGAGTGTTGCAGAGAGAACAGCACCCTGAACATTATCATATCATAGTACCCCGGCATTGATTGCCATTAGATCGTACGAGCAGCCATCTGTGACTCCTCGGAGCGATCGTTCCCTCAGGAAATCAGCTAACCACGCGCGGAAATCAACAGGCAGGCCAAACGACGGAAGCTTGCCAATCAAACTGTCGTGCCAGACCCTATCAAACGCCTTGGAGATATCCAGGGAGACAGCTAAAGTTTCCCCGTGTTTCTCCAAAGTCTCACTTCAGATGTGCGTGACGCATGCAAGAAGGTGGAATCCCCGGTTTCGGCGGAAGCCATATTGCCGGTCAGAGAAGAGGTCATTGGCTTCAAAATGCGTCAGCAACTTGCTATTCAGTACACGTTCCATCGTCTTGCAGAGGATGGAGGTGACTGAGATAGGTCTGTAGCAGGTAGGGTCAGCACGACTACCCTTTTTGGGTACAGGTTGCACATTAGCAAGCCTCCAAGAGTCTGGTAATTTTCCGGGTTCCAAGGAGAGGCGAGTCAATACAGGCGCACATGTCTTCAGAACAATAGCTGTATTAGGGGGACAAATGTCAACATACATACATACACTTCACGCCTGTCTCCCAGAGGGGTAGGCAGAGACTACAGATCTCCATTTGTCACGGTCCTGACAAACCCCTTTCGCTTCATCTACATTCATACATCTTTTCATACATGACGTCCGGTTTCGAGTACTTTTCACGCCACCTTCGGCCAGGACATCACCAATCTGGTCTGTATATGTCCTTCTGCGGCGACCTCTACTCACCCGGCCCATTACATCACCCATATAAATCTCTTTCGTCAATTGACTTTCATCCATTCTCTCCATATGCCCAAACCACCGAAGCATGCCCTTTTCAATCTTGGTCACTACGTCTTCCTTCAAACCGCAACTTTCCCTTATCACACTATTCCGTGTGCGTCAGGATGGCTGGACCATGTTGCATTTTTCAGTGTTTCCTTATACGAAAAGTTAGTACCAGCATGGTACTAGTTGGTACCTATCGTAGAATAGTTGGTACCTACGTAAAAAGAGAATAAATAGGTAGTCAGGATGGCTGGACCATGGTGGAGTTAGCCTAGTTACGGAAACTTTGGGGGAGTAAATAGGTGTGAATCAATTAGCCTATAGTTGGTACCTTCGCAAAATATCAATTTTATCCCTCTAGCCCCATTAACACTAAAGTTATAGCCATTTTAGTAAAAAATGTCCTTAGCAACCATTTTTTTTTTAAATATTCAGTGAATTACAAAACATTTACTAGGTTTCTTTACATAAACCAATAGTTCCTACATAGGAGTAGTTAGTACCTATCGTCAAAACATTGGTACTTACGTGTAATTAGAATAAATAGCATTTATTTATTCTGACATCAGGATGGCTGGACCATGGTGGAGTTAGCCAAGTTATCTCAACTTTGAGGGGGGAAATAGGTCTGAATCAGATAGCATAGAGTTGGTACCTTCGCAAAATATCAATTTCATCCCTCTAGCCCCATTAACACTAAATTTATAGCCATTTTAGTATAAAATGTCCTTGGCAACCATTTTTTTTTTAATATTCAGTGAATTACAAAACATTTACTAGGTTTCTTTACATAAACCGATAGTTCCTACATAGGAGTAGTTAGTAACTATCGTCAAAACATTGGTACTTACGTATAATTAGAATAAATAGCATTTATTTATTCTGACGTCAGGATGGCTGGACCATGATGGAGTTAGCCAAGTTATCTCAACTTTGAGGGGGGAAATAGGTCTGAATCAGATAGCATAGAGTTGGTACCTTCGCAAAATATCAATTTCATCCCTCTAGCCCCATTAACACTAAAGTTATAGCCATTTTAGTAAAAAAATCCTTCAACCATTTTTATTTAAATATTTAGGTAATTACACAGCATTTACGAGGTTTCTTTACCTAAACCGATAGTTCCTACATAAGAGTAGTTAGTACCTATCGTCAAATCATTGGTACTTACGTATTATTAGGATAAATAGCATTATTTCATTCCATCCATCCCATCAATATTCAACCCAAAATTTCTTAGACAGAAAATATTGTCCCTTACTCAAACTTCTCTATATTTTACGTCAGTTTTGGATTGAAAGTTTAATTGATTTTCCCCCCTCAAAGTTGAGATAACTTGGCTAACTCCACCATGGTCCAGCCATCCTGATGTCAGAATAAATAAATGCTATTTATTCTAATTACACGTAAGTACCAATGTTTTGACGATAGGTACTAACTACTCCTATGTAGGAACTATTGGTTTATGTAAAGAAACCTAGTAAATGTTTTGTAATTCACTGAATATTTAAAAAAAAAATGGTTGCTAAGGACATTTTTTACTAAAATGGCTATAACTTTAGTGTTAATGGGGCTAGAGGGATGAAATTGATATTTTGCGAAGGTACCAACTATAGGCTAACTGATTCACAGCTATTTTCTCCCCCAAAATTGCCGTAACTTGGCTAACTCCACCATGGTCGAGCCATCCTGACGTCAGACTAAATAAATGCTATTTATTCTAATTATACGTAAGTACCAATGTTTTGACGATAGGTACTAACTACTCCTATGTAGGAACTATCGGTTTATGTAAAGAAACCTAGTAAATGTTTTGTAATTCACTGAATATTAAAAAAAAATGGTTGCCAAGGACATTTTATACTAAAATGGCTATAACTTTAGTGTTAATGGGGCTAGAGGGATAAAATTGATATTTTGCGAAGGTACCAACTATAGGCTAACTGATTCACACCTAGTTTCCCCCCCAAAGTTACCGTAACTAAGGTAACTCCACCATGGTCCAGCCATCCTGACGTCAGAATAAATAAATGCTATTTATTCTAATTATACGTAAGTACCAATGTTTTGACGATAGGTACTAACTACTCCTCTGTAGGAACTATCGGTTTATGTAAAGAAACCTCGCGAATGCTTTGTACTTAACTGAATATTTCAATAAAAATGGTTGCTAAGGACATTTTTTACTAAAATGGCTATAACTTTAGTGTTAATGGGGCTAGAAGGATAAAATTGATATTTTGCGAAGGTACCAACTATAGGCTAACTGATTAACACCTATTTTCCCCCCCAAAGTTACCGTAACTAGGCTAACTCCACCATGGTCCAGCCATCCTGACGTCAGAATAAATAAATGCTATTTATTCTAATTATACATAAGTACCAATGTTTTGACGATAGGTACTAACTACTCCTATGTAGGAACTATCGGTTTATGTAAAGAAACCTAGTAAATGTTTTGTAATTCACTGAGTATTTAAAAAAAAATGGTTTGCTAAGGACATTTTTGACTAAAATGGCTATAATTAGTTGTTATGGCTAGAGGGATAAAATTGATATTTTGCGAAGGTACCCAACTATAGGCTAACTGATTAACACCTAATTTCCCCCCCCCCCCCCACACCAAAGTTACCGTAACTAGGCTAACTCCACCATGGTCCAGCCATCCTGACGTCAGAATGGCGGGCCACTTGTAAATGCTAGGTATTTATTCTCTTTTTACGTATGTAAAAGACAATCAAGTAATATCAATCAATTTATTAATGAATTATTATCGTCACCTTTTCACTTCCAAAATTACAACGCAATTGATCTTCCTTTTTTTCCGGAAGGAACATTACTTATTTTCCGGAAGGAACATTATTTATTTTCCGGAAGGAACATTACTTTTTTCCGGAAGGAACACAATTTTGGCGGTGAGGCTTGGCTATGGCTTTGGCTTGGCTTGGCTTGGCTTTGGCTTTGGCTTTGGCTACTGGCTGGCAAGGCAACTGGCTGGCTGGTTGGCTGTCAAGGCACCTGGCTGGCTGTCATTACATTCGGCCATCCTGTAACAATTGCTCCCGCAATGGGAGTAGATAGGTAGGAATTAGCTTTCTAGCAGGTCAATCAAATCCTCTGTCTCCAGTTGTTCATCAGTGCTGCTGGCACTGTCAGACTCGGGCACTACACTCCTATGTGGTCTCAATGAATCTACAGCAACTAAACCTAAAACTCTTGTAGCCCCTTAACCCCTTTATGCTTCTAATCCTGTATCTATCATTGCCAACAACCTGTGTTACAATGTATGGTCCTGAGTATATATCGTCTAGCTTAGTGTTAACCTTTGCAGCACTACTTGTAGGAGCTTGTCTCCATAGCACCAAGTCTCCTTTCTTATAGGTATGGGATGTTTTACGATGTTTATCAAAGTTCTGTTTCATTCTATCACTTGCTTTCCTGATTTGAATGCTAGCCTTCTTACGTCTAACTTCTACTGGCTCATTTACCCTAGTAGGTGTAACATTGCACAAAGGTCTAGAACAATGTCCAAACATCAAATCATATGGTTTGTAGCCACTACTGGCATTAACTGTATTGTTGATGCCCCAAATCACATCTGGAAGGCAGTTGGCCCAGTTATTTGCAGCTTCACTAGGGTTGGATGCCCTGAGACCATTGAGAATAGTTCTATTTGCATGTTCAACCTGACCATTTGCCCTCGGGCAGGCTATTGCATTTAATGTGTTTAATTTGTTTTTCTAAAGCAAACTTTTCAAAATACCTACTAGTGAATGCCCTCCCATGGTCTGAAATGACTCTGTTAGGATATCCAAATAATTAAAATATTTTCCTAAGTATCCTTATAGTTTCAACAGAGTTGACAGAACGTGTAGGCTCTGCTATGACAAACTTAGAAGAAGAATCGGTCATCACCAGCATGTATTCATGTCCTTTATTGGACCTACAAAATGGACCCAAATGGTCAATGTGAACAGAATGCATTGGAACAATGGGTTTTGGAATAGGATATAATTGACCTTCTTTTCTCCCATGTTCTCCCTTTCCAAATGCACAATACAAACAGGCATTTACATATTTTTGTATAAAGCGGGTCATTTTTGGGAACCAATAATTACTTTTGATAAGCTCTGAACATCGCTTTTAACCCCACATGACCAATATCATCATGGTGCATTTGTAATATTTTCCATCTGGCTGTGGAAGGAACTACCAGTTGATTCCCAATCAAAGTTTTTCGATAAAGTTTATCATTGACAATCTCAAAGTTGTTAGTAATCTCTGAGTTGGCTGAACCAGCCTTGAGTTGGTCAATGATACACTTTAGTTTCTCATCTTGGTATTGAACTGTATAGAACCAGTCTGTAACATCAAGTCTGTTAACCCTAACAACTTCTACTGGGTTCCTGCTTAGTGCATCAACATGTGCCATCTTACAGCCTGGTCTATACTCCACACTAATATCATACTCCTGAATGAGCAACCACCACCTAGCTATGCGAGGTATTAGGTCACGTTTAGTTAGGGTTGCTCTAACCGCAGCACAATCAGACACTACTTTAACATGTTTACCAACAATATAAACCCTGAATCTACGTAAAGATTCTACCACAGCAAGGGTCTCTAATTCATAGCTGTGGTACATACTTTCCTCCTTGCTCGTAACGCGGCTAAAATAATTGACAGGATGTAATGAATCATCAGTTTGTTTTTGAAGTAAAATACCTGCGATTCCCAACTTACACGCATCTGTGTGAATCTCCGTCTGCGAGGAGGGGTCGTAAAGCGCCAACGTCGGTTTTGTACATAAACACTCCTTCAATTGTTCAAAGCTT
>SJJU01011569.1:0-22358 GCA_012932125.1 Conopomorpha cramerella
TTTGTAAGTGCCGACTTAATATAATATATATGATGTATGTAAGGTTTGTAAAATAAATAAATTTAAAAAAGTTTATTCTAGAAGAAGAAGGTAGGTACATGTATGTATGTATGTATGCATATTAAGTTGAGCAATTTTTGTTGATCAGGGGGTTTTACCCATTGCTAAACTTTAAGCAGTTGAGCAATATGCAGTTGAGCATGGGGTATTACCCACTGCTCAACTTGATGGAGTTGAACAACATAGTTGAGCAGTGGGGAAGAAAGGACTTTGAGGCCCGTATTCTCGTACTCAAGTGTCATTTGAGCAAAGTCTCTGTTACTACTTTTACTCACGCCCGTAACCCCCAAAAAGGTGAAAAGAACATTAGACCACAAGGACCGATCGGCCATATTTAGCATAATAAGGAGTCAAGGATTTCACCTTGTCTTAATCTATACCAGTGGCGTGCACACCATATAGGCAAAAAGACACTGCCAACCTTAGTATTGTAGCTTCCCGACCTAATAATAGAGTTATTGCTAGATCTTTTTTGTTGTACTCACGACATAGGCTAAAGAAGGTCCTGTGTTTTGTGGGTGAGTAGATAGGTAGGTACCTATATTTCGTAAAGACAAGTTACCTATACATAGGTGTCAATCCTTGGGGATCACTGCCTACCTTGTCGTAAAAGCCAGTGCACGCCACTGATCTATACATAAAAAAAATACACTTCACGCCTTTAATCCCAAAGCGGGGTAGGCAGAGGCACTTGCGAAACGAACGGACGTTTTACGCCACAGGTAACTTTTATGCTTTGTCTGGCACTAATATCAAAATTAGACAAATGCGCATCAAGCATTAAATTATTATGCATTGATTTTTCTTACAGATTATGGGCCTTAAAGCTGCCTTACTAACATGACGCGCCACTCTCCTACGTGCTGCCGCGTCGCGCCGCTGCCGGCTGTGTGGCGAAAGCTTAACTTGTTTAACATTTCATTGTCATGTCTTTTTTAGTTCACAGCATATTTGTATTGTATATACATGTATTATAGCAAGACATCTACGCAAAGCCGTCATATCAGTAACGAACTACCGAAGATGGTAGTTTTCCTTGTTAGCACCATTTGCAGATATTTCTGTTTGACGTATGTAGATAGTTATGATAGTTATGTAAATTTAAGGTCCCCGAGCTTCTTTACAGTTTCACACAGTCTCTTTACATACATACAGTCACGTCCAAACCTTAGGATCGCTAGTACCCTTCGGTCACATTCAGGATAAGGAGTTAAAAATGTCAATATGGGCTTTCAGTTTAAAGTTGCTAGCTGTATAAAACTAAAATCCAGATACAGATCCCATAGTCGGCTCATACGAAATGAAAGGAAGAAAGCTAACTTGTGCACTCAATTCACATGGGATCCTCTCTTAGATAGATAATGTGTACGGCTATGTAGATATCTATTATGTAATAGTGGACGGGACAGACGCTGTCCTGTCTTAACCATCAATATGAAATTAGTATAACCTCAAGGGTGGCCTGTGTCCAGTAGTGGATGTATTTTTTTTCATAAGAAACTTCTGCCGTCATTAATAAGCACAACAAAGGAAGAATTAGCAAAATCGGTCCCACCCGTTCCGGAGTTATGCGGTTACCAATATATTTTGCGATTCATTTTTATACTATAGACTAGCCGACCCGGCAAACGTTGTTTTGCGAATATACATTTTTAACAGTGTCCCACACCAATTATATACATTTATTATACATATAAACCTTTCTCAAGAATCACTCTATCTATTAAAGGAAACCGCATGAAAATCCGTTGCGTAGTTTTAAATATATAAACATACATAGGGACACAGCGGGAGGCGAATTTATTTTATACTATGGAATGATTTAAGTTGCCTGAGTGCAAAGTTTATCAGGAACTTCGTAAAGTCTGCGAAAAATCTAGTCTACCACCCTAAGGTCACTCATATGGAATATAATTAATTGGACATTATGGTTTATTTTCGAAACAAAACAAAAAAAAAATCCAAAGTGGGCTCTCGACGAGGTTAAAACCACAAACACATTTGACATCGTTTGTTACAATTTTTTTTTCACGTGAACGACATAAATAAAGGAAACTGCTTCAAACGTTTCTAATACAGCTATGTCAATATGAATAATAATAAAAAAGCTATCGCCGTATCTTCTGAGTTCGGTTGCGAGGCGCCGAGCTCGAGTATATCAAGTTCATAGTATACGGCCGAATGGCTCATACCACCGTATCCTAAGCAAACAGTGAGCTCTCCCGCCGGCGCATCTGCGCGCATGTTCCATTCACAATTCATCTTTTATTAAAAACACACACAATTGGAACACACTCGCGCCCAAAGCCAAATACCATGTCACATTACATCATCGCGAAGTGAGCATGTCTCTGGTGATTTGAGAATGTTGTTCAGATGTTGTACAATAGAAGAGCGTCTGTGGTCCAGTTGGTCGGATACTTGACTTGTAACCGGGAGGTCGCGGGTTCGAGTCCGGGTACTGGAATGTACCCATGGGTCTCTATTTCAGAGCTATGTACGCAACGTTGCGTTGAAGGCTCGTACGGTGAAGGACAACATCGTGATGAAACCCGCACACCATAAGATGTGTGATCCCTATAACGGCGATGGGCTCACCCCCTGTCACGTTGGGTTAAATACGCTCGGTGAACCGTGGGCGTTTGCTTATTAAGTACAGACGAATTGAGAACCTCCTTTTTTTGAAGTCGGTTAAAAAACAATTAGAAAGTGTGCTGCGCAAAAGTCGAGTTTTAACTCGAGTTAAGTGTTGTTATGCTGTTATATTTATGTGTCTATTATTCATATAGCCTTCCTCAAGAATCACTCTATATGTATCTTAAATAAAACTGCATCAAAATCCGTTCCGTAGTTTTAAAGATCTAAGCATACATAGAGACAGACAGCGGGAGGCGACTTTGTTTTATACTATGTATTGACTGAATATGTACGTTCAGCAAAAAATCTGGTCCATCTAAGATTAAAACTTATATCAATGTCATTAGATAGTTTTTTAATGTCTTAACTGATACGGGAAGTGTCATCAATAGACCCCTTTCTCTGGCCAGTCTCGTCCAGCAGACTACCAGTTAAAACCCATTAGGATGAGGTCATTCCCTCCGTAGCCACGCGATGAAACACTCGAATTCCTCAGCTCACGTTTAAGGCATCACGTCAAAGGCGGGAATCGACCACGCCACCGTCGAATCCTAGAGGACTTAACCACTAGTCTATCTTGATCGGCAATGTACTGCAGATGTGAAAGAATCTGTATACATAAAACCCGAGTTGCATAACCTAATACCCCCATCGCTTTTTACAATAGGACCACCAGGAGAACGGCAAGACGTCATCCATACCAGGTGCCAGGATTTGCCATTTACTCGAACCAAACGGTTTGCGTCCACTTTCATAGTGCGAACCGCCAGGATGTGGAACGACTTGCCGGTGTCTGTGTTTCCTGCGCAGTACAGTCTGAAGGTCTTCAAGTCGCGGGTGAATAGGTACCTTCTGAACAAGTATGCGCTATCGTAGACCACATCGCTGCTTAACATCAGGCGGGATGGTGATCAAACGCTTGTTCATAGTGATAGTGATGAAAAAAAAAAACTTAAAGTCCTAAATGATTCATTCATCACTGACTCATCCTCGCCAAGCCAGTACTCCAGAAAGCAAAAGTTTTACACAGAGCTTCTGTTTATGATTTTTACTTGAGATATGGAATGCTACGTTATCCGCGGATGAAGTAGTCATTTTTATATTTTGAAGAACATTAGTGATCCTTACAAAAGCTCCTTTAGTTTTACTCAAGGTTTAAAGAATCTGAAAATACGCGGATAAAATCGCGAGGTGCCTCCTAGTATTTTTACAACCGAGGGAGTTAATTGATGATAATAAGTGCGATTTCATCGATTAGGCGTTAGGTTTAGGCTAGAAATACAGTTGTATTAGCAGATATTTTAAGTAAATATCACTTTTTTCTCGATGTGAATAAAAATACTCTATGTAAACTGAAGACAGATAGAGAGAGAGAGAGATAGAGAAACGAATCAATGTTATTACGAGTATGATTAACAGGTAGTGGCGTGCACACCATATAGGCAAAAAGACACTGCCTACCTTAGTATTTTGGCTACCCGACCTAATAATACAGTTATTGCTATATTTTTTTTGTTGTACTCACGACATAGGCAAACGAAAGTAATGTGTTTTGTGGGTGAGTATATTAGGTAGGTGTACATGTGTCACCACCCCAGCCAAACTTTTCCCGCTATGGGGGTCGTAAGAGACGACCGAGGGAACCCTCCAGAGGACGGGCAGCAGCGCTCTCTGTGAGTTAAACCACCACACCACTGCGATTGCCAACCCGCCTGCCCAGCGTGGCGATTATGGGCATTTACCTCCAAACAATGAGCACAAAAAGGCCACGGACCCCAGTTCCCGGCGGCTCCGCTATTCCTGGTCACGGTGGCGACCACGGTAACGGCGGAGCAGGGGGTGCCAAGAATCTCCGGGTTATGGGAGGCCACCACAAACGACTGACCCTGGCGACGTACAACGGACGCACGCTACGGCTTGACTCGCATCTGGCGCAACTCGAGGTGGAACTTGGGAAAATTAGGTGGCACATATTGGGGCTAATCGAAGTCCGAAGAGAGGGAGAGGACACCATTACCCTCAAATCGGGCCACCTAATGTACTTCCGCGAGGGAGACCAACAATCCCAAGGCGGCGTTGGGTTTCTTGTGAATAAGTCCCTGTGTAAAAACGTTGTGGAAGTGTCTAGTGTGTCCAACAGGGTAGCATACCTTGTCATAAAACTTACCGAGAGGTATAGTCTCAAAGTGCTACAAGTGTATGCACCGACCTCGACACACCCGGACGATGAGGTGGAGAACCTGTTCGATGATATATCGAGGGCCCTCCACTCCACTACTAAGACGCATTACAGCGTTGTTATGGGGACTTTAACGCTAAAGTGGGAGTACAGAATTGCAACGAATCGGCAGTAGGATCCCATGGAGTTGGAACAAGGAATCATAGGGGGCAAATGCTAGTAAACTTCCTCGAACGAGAGGGGCTATTTCTGATGAACTCATGGTTAAAGAAAAAGCCCCAAAGGAAGTGGACCTGGCAAAGCCCCGATACTATGACTAAAAATGAGATCGATTTCATCATGACGAACAAAAAACACATATTCAGAGACGTCTCTGTGATCAACAGGTTTAATACCGGTAGCGATCACCGACTATTCAGAGGCTCTCTGAATATCAACCTTAAGGCTGAACGTGTCCGTCTGATGAAAGCCAGGCTCCAACCAACCATGCTCCAAACCATAATGGGATCAGAAGCTTTCCAGCTAAGTTTGGAGAACCGATTCGTTGCCGTGGAAACCACAGCAGACGTGAACAAGAACCTCGACAATGTGACTCGGGTCCTCAGGGAAGAGGGTACGAGATTTTGTGAAATGCAGCGTAAGGGCAGTAAGTCAAAGCTTTCTGAGGAGACTTTACGGCTGATGAAGGAACGACGTGAAGATCCGACCGTCACTTCGACCGCAAGGCGGGCTCTAAACCAAGAAATTAGTAAGCACGTGCAGCACGACCTCCGACGCTACAATACTCTTTCAATAGAAAGAGCGATTGAGCAGAATCGGGGGTCAAAAGTGTTCGTACAATCTCTTGGAAGAAGCCACCTTGCGAAATTGACCCCAGCAAGTGGAGAAGTCGTCACTTCGAAGCCGTCAGTCCTTTCGGAGGTTGAAGACTTCTATGGCCGGTTGTACGCATCGCATGCATCTCGTCCTGATCCCAAAAATGGGGACTCTAGAGCCACATTGACACGCCACTTCACCGAAGACCTGCCAGAAGTCAGTACTGGCGAAATTGAGATCGCTCTTAAACAGCTCAAAAACGGAAAAGCTCCAGGAGAGGATGGCGTTACAACCGAACTATTAAAGGCTGGAGGTAAACCGATATTGAGTGAGCTCCAAAAGCTTTTTAACGCTGTCCTGTTCGAAGGAAGAACTCCGGAGGCGTGGAGTAGAAGTGTGGTCGTCCTGTTCTTCAAAAAGGGAGACAAAACCCTGTTGAAGAAATATCGACCCATTTCTCTTCTAAGCCACGTCTACAAGCTGTTCTCAAGAGTGATCACAAACCGTCTTGCGCGAAGACTCGACGAATTTCAACCTCCGAAGCAGGCTGGATTTCGGAGCGGTTATGGCACCATAGACCACATTCACACAGTGCGGCAGATCATAGAAAAAACTGAAGAATATAATCTGCCCCTGTGTCTAGCATTCGTGGACTATGAGAAGGCTTTTGACTCGGTTGAGATCTGGTCCGTTCTGGAGTCTCTGCAGCGTTGCCAAGTTGACTGGCGATACATCCAAGTGATAAGATGCCTCTACGAGGCTGCCACCATGTCCGTCCAAGTACAAAATCAGCAACACGTCCCATACCATTGCATCGAGGAGTGAGACAAGGGGATGTTATTTCCCCGAAATTGTTCACAAATGCAATGGAGGATATGTTCAAGACGCTGCAATGGAAAGGACGTGGCATCAACATCAATGGCGAGCACATCTCTCACTTGCGATTTGCAGACGACATCGTCATCATGGCAGAAACGCTGCAGGACCTTCAACTGATGCTGAATGACCTAGCTGATTTTTCTCTACGGATCGGCCTACGGATGAACTTGGATAAAACCAAGGTCATGTTCAATGAACATGTTCTACCGGAACCGATTTCAGTACACGGCACCGTTCTCGAAGTTGTTAAAAAATACGTATACCCTGGGCAGACATTGCAGTTGGGTAGAAACAACTTCGAGGACGAGGTAAACAGAAGAATTCAGCTGGGTTGGGCAGCATTTTGGAAGTTACGTCGAGTCTTAACATCAGCGATCCCACAGTGCCTGAAGACAAAAGTCTTCAATCAATGTGTCCTACCTGTAATGACATACGGAGCTGAGACGTGGACACTGACGGCACGGCTGGTCCACAAGCTCAAAGTCGCACAGCGTGCTATGGAAAGGGCTATTCTCGGCGTTTCTCTGAAGGATCGAATCAGAAATGAAGTGATCCGACAGAGAACCAAAGTCATCGCCATAGCTCATCGTTTTAGCAAGCTGAAGTGGCAGTGGGCCGGCCATATTTGCCGTAGAACCAATGACCGTTGGGGAAAACGAGTTCTCGAGTGGAGACCGCGTCTCGGCAAACGGAGTGTAGGACGCCCTCAGGCAAGGTGGACTGATGATCTACGCAAGATGGCTGGCAAAAGCTGGATGCGAGAAGCCGAAAACAGATCACAGTGGCGTGCAATTGGAGAGGCCTATGTCCAGCAGTGGACAGGTATGGGCTGATGATGATGATATAGGTAGGTACCTATATTTCGTAAAGACTAGTTACCTATACATAGGTGTCAATCCGTGGGGATTATTGCCTACCTTGTCGTAAAAGCCAGTGCACGCCACTGTTAACAGGTCATAGACAAATCAAAGTTTCTTTTTATATGCGTATATTTTGTACCATTTACTTCGATAAGTAATTTATGTCTAGCCGTCCCGGCAAACATGTACCACCGAAAACTATAATGTAAATCACAGAAGGTCCCCACAACACAGGACTTCCTACAAAGAAGGTCATTGTTAACCATTAGCATTTAAGTCAATATTTTAAATAAAGATTTATAATTATTAAATCATTTGTTTTGCCGTAGGAAGATATACCCCGCGTATTGAAAGAAGGAGAGGAAAATGGGTTTAAAATTGCCTCAGTGCAACAAAAATCAAAACTAAAGTTCTTCTTAAATTGAAGGTAATCCCAAGCCAACACTAAGCTAAAAATTTGTCAATTATATCTAACGTCGAGATATTATAGGGGCATCTGTGGTCCAGTTGCTTGACTTGCAACCGGGAGGTCGTGGGTTTGGGTTGGCTACTGGACGTGTACCAATGGAGCTCTTTTTCAGAGTGTCACATGTACGCAACGCAACACTCGTACGGTGTAGGACAACGTCGTGATGAAACCCGCACATCACAAGGTGTATGAACCCTATAACGGCGGTGGGCTCACCCCCTGTCACGTTGAGTTGCTTAATGCCCACGGTCCACCAAGCTTATCTAACTTAAGTGACTCTGCCTAACCCGATTCGGGTTTAAAAGGCGTGAAGAGTATTTTTTTTTCTCTTACAGGACAGAATGACTTATCACACAAACCGACCTCGAGATATTTCCATTTAATGATATGATATGATATTTGCCAAAGTAATTGCGCGACCTGCCACAAAATTGATTTAAAAATTACACCCTTGTTTGGATGGATCAATATTGTCATATTTGATTTATGATAATAGCAACACTGGGATTCGCGGCGATCCACACTAGCGACGATATTATTTACCTGTATACACATAATATTATAATATTTAATATTTACAAACGCAGTGTACAGTTTACAGTTTAATATTTGTTATGTATGCTCCTCTTTTGAAAGTTAGTATTTGCTTCTGACATGTGGTTTTAATCGTACGCAAATTTGACGAATAAATAATCGTAAAATTAGGGTAATTCCCATATTTTCTAGAGAACATGTTTCTCTCTCCCACTTTTCCTAGAGATGAAAAAGGACGAGCGTACTACTGTTCCAGTTATAATCAGTCACACGACGTCCACTGCTAGAAATGGGCCTACCCAATGATTTCCATGGTCATTTTGGGGGAAATGCCAATAATAGTGCCGCGTGGCAGGCACGTTGGCGATCGCAGTGGTGTTGTGGTTTAACTCACAGAGAGCGCTGCTGCCCGGCCTCTGCAGAGTTCCTTAGGTCGTCTCTTACGATTTCCAAGGCGGGAAAAGTTGGGCTGGAGTGGTGACACCCATGCATTCTATTCGCTGTCACTACACGGCTTAAATAACGTCTTCTTACACAATGTTACATTTAAAACATTTTAAATGATAGCGAAGCTCGAAAAAGTAACTGAGCCCATGATTCCAATTAACTTTACCCAAGGAACCCTATGTCAAAAACGAAACAAAAATGTATAAGTATCTTCATATAAAGTGAAACCCAGCCGATCGGTTAGTTTGTAAGAAGATAATTTTTTTGTTTCGTTTTTGACCTAATGTTCCTTGGGGAAACGTTTTTTATTATGACCTGGGTGAATTCCTCGAATTCAACGTTGTATAGAACAAACGGGAATTACCACATTCGTGACTAAACCTACATACCCAAAGGTGTGTAATAAACCTCATAGCGAAGATGGCCTAGTCTTCCCCGGTGAGACGTAGGTATGTAGATAGATATAATAGCTGCCTCTCCCTCGCCCTAATGATGTAACCTATTTAGAAATTATACGTAAGACCCTTCTCAAACGTTCAAAAAACAAATACAAAGTATCTACATAGTTTAAATCATTCAGTAAATGGACATATTAATCACAATCAAACACATATCGCTTACTTATGTACATAGTTGTGTTGAAATAACAAATTTGTAGCTGTTATTATGTTCCGAACAAGCGGACACTCGAGTCTTGTGTGCAAAGACAATATGTACAGCACAAGATCTTAAGCAACGACCAAATGAATCTCAGCTCACAACTGATACCGTCCAAACCAAACAGAATAGCGCCATTTTGTTGTGACAAGCCGCTATCCCAAGCTGCTATATCCATACGAAAAACATCCTTCATACACCCATTCACAGAGACCGTAATGCCGTGCACAACAGTGCGGGCAGAAACATCGGAAATTAAGGGAGGACCAGACACGATTCTGTTTGCGGCCGAACGTGGTCCCAGGGCGAAGTTACAAATATTTGACGTGTCAATTTTGTATGTTGACAGAGAGTTGTGGTTAATATTGCCGACCAACCTGTCGGCTTCGACTCAGCGACGGGATGGTGCCGGTGGTAATTACATGACTGATATAATCGAATGGTTCGGTTCGAGAGAGATATTATGACGAACAGTTTCTAACTAGTTATGTCTAAACGTTGCTAATGCTATTTGTTATCAGTGGAGAGTTTAAGTAAAGAAATTCGGATGAAACTGAAACCCTGTTGAATCTTCTTAAAGTCCGAAATTGTTTCTTAATATACGGAAATACATTCGTCAAAGATTATTTTCAAAACACAGCTTTTGAATAGGTAGGTACCTATATTACATTTATTCTGACGCTCAAATTGACAAAAAATGTTTGTTGATCAAGAACTAGTTAGTAGTTACCTACTGTACAGTCAACCAACAAAGTGTTTTAATAAGACAACAATGAACCTTCTGGTTTAATGACATTCACATGAATTCCAAATTAGTGATCGACCATTTTCGTTTGACCGTACCTACGAACTTACCTACTTTTTCGAAGCTTTCAAATTCCACAATGAGAAGTTTTCTAAAAAAATCAATCTGTCATAGATAGTTCCTAACCAACTACTATATTCCATGATCATTCGGATTCGATCTATCGTTGTTTTTTTTTTTTAACAAAAACTCCTTATTTCCCTTGAACATCTGTAACCCACAAGTCGACGCAGCCGCGACAGTTCCCGCTATTATTTCCAAGTGTCTACATTCAAGTGTACTTTTATAAGTATACAAAAACACTAGACACTTGTGCGCTTGTGTTTTCATTGGCAACAACAATGCGTACATACAGGACCCTCTCTGTAGGAACTGTCGCACGTAGCCTTAAAGTGGCATATATCTGTAAAGGCACTCAACTCAGTATTTTCATTGTGTGCTTTTAATTTTGAGTGCGCGAACTAGCTCTCCCCGTGAGGTAATGTTTGCGCGGACAATATTTGCTTCCGCTTTATAATTCAAGCGGCCATATTTGCCAAAGAGCAATCATTTTGATATCGTCGGGCAGCACATTAGCAATCGAGTGATGCCACGCCGCCGCCGCCGCCGGTAATTTTGTATTTGTTGTTGGTGGGTATTTAGATACAGCCGGCTAGGAATCTGTGCTACCAACCTAAGGGTTGATAGTCGTATTAATGTCATTTGATGTTCATTTTTTACCAGTTACAATATAGGTAGGTAACTCTACTCAACCTTTTTGATGTTTTTTCAACCGACTTAAAAAAAAAGGAGAAGGTTCTCAATTTGACCCGTATGTTTTTTAATGATACAGTGTCATCAAAACTGAAAGACCATACTTTATGTAGGTACCTTTGTGTATGTTCTAGAAGGTAAATGCAGTCATCAAATGAATGTAAGAGACAATTTTGGAGGTTTTGGAGCCGTGGGCTTTTTAACGTTTAAACTGAATAATTAGGTACTTACAGTCAAGAACTGACAGACTAATGCATTTCCCGCGCTTATCGAAGCAGAGTTTAACAGTTCGTCGAGGAAAGCATAATGTGGAGTTTTCTAAAAAAAAAAAACAATCTGTCAAAGATAGTTGAAAACGAAAGAGATGCAACCACTTTATTCTATAATCGTTTGCTCCTCAGACCAAAAACAACTAAGTAGGTAGACTTGCAATCCTAAACGATACAGCAATATGAACGACATGCAGGAGTGAAAGAGTAAGAGGAATCTCATCTGTCCCTTACTGCGTATCAGGCTACATCTAGATCCAAACTGTCAAATTAGTTGTAAGAGTGACAGTTTGGATCCAGAAGTAAATACCCTGCGACGCCGTAAGGGACAGAAGATAAATATTTCTCGCTCTTTCACTCCTGCGCTTGCTAGGGCTAGCAAGCACGTCAAGAAAGACACGACATAGAACAAATACGCGCTGTGATTGGCTGCTATGTCACACATCGTGCGACATAGCTTGTTTCAACCAATAGCAGTACCTGATATGTCTTTTCATGTCTTTCTTGGAGCGCTTTGCTAGGGGCGCTGTATGGTTATCATTTATCGTTGTCTCTTTTTATTCTAAACGTCAGTTTTGTATTGCAAGTCTACTTGTTTGTGGTCTGAGCTGAGGATGTTTCGTCTTCGGACTCGCTCTCCTGTTGATTTTTTTTTTTAAGAAAATTCCTCATTTTATGACAAGACAGAGTTAAGTACAGTCAGCCAAGAATCTGCTCTACCAGCCTAAGGTTGAAACTCATATGAATGTCATTAAACATTAAGGTTCATTGTTCACTTGTCACAATATACCAAATCTACTTTATTGATGTTTTAGTGACACAGGAAGTGTCTTCGAAACTGGTAGACCATTTTCTTGGCCGACCGTACCTGTATGTACCAAACGCTTCGGTTTTGCTTTAGGTATTCTGCCTAGGATCAACGCGGAGTTTATGGATTCAAAAGTATAGTGGGTACCTAGGCCTTGTTTTTATGTAGGCAGACAATATTCAGTTACATATTTTATATGGATTGCTACGTATGTATATTAAGTAGATGGGTACCTAAGAAATCTGTGGGAATCAGCAAGAGATCAGGATAGGTAACTACAGACTTAATAAATACCCACGTTTGAGAATTCTCACTTACCTACCTAGGTGTCTAGAAAAACAAATCGATAAAGATATAGCTATGTAATCAAAATAGGTAGGTACATACTTAATACGCAAAAGTATAGGTACGATAACTATACGAACAATATAATATTTGGAGGCTAAAACATTCTATATTGTTTACAATTACTTACCTACCTTCCTTGTTACATTGTTACCGATGAGACGGTTATTGCTACCTACATACAGACTCAAGGCTCAAACTAATTGAATTGGAAGGCGTCTTTAAGCAGCTATATAGTCTTTCTCTCTGCCTGCTATATTTATTATAGGTACCTACTGCTAGATTACGTCCTACTTTCACACCCCTCTTGATCACGGCCTTTGGACATTTATTACTAGGGCTTTTATCGAGATAGGTAAACAAAATGTTATGTTTGTGTTTTTCTAAGTTCTTTTTAATAAAAATCTGGTCGCTTCATTTTACGTGAAACAAGTAGCGTCACCTATACATTAGTAGCAGAACTAAAGTACTAGTGGTGACATCTGTGATACCGTCTCAACACTATTTTTTATTTTTTATCACTGGCATAAAATCTTTCGGCGTCGTGTGAATAGGGCTTTATATTTTTTGAAATAGCAACTCATGTCGACGAAATGTCAAAGAAATGTACAAAACTCATCCGTTGAACTCTCCGTTGATATTTGAATTGGATGAAAATTTTATTTTAGTCTATTTTGTTTCAAATACTGTGTACCCGTGAAATTTGGAGTTATTGTTTACAAGAAAAACTAACATATTCCCAGTGACGTATGTACCTATTTTATAGAACTCCAGGTTTGAACTTGTAGTGATTGTGTTTAACGTTTGTATCATTGGTGCCTGAAACGCTGCCGATTTCCTAAACAGTTTTGTTTGAAGATAATCCGTTTCTACGGGCGATTATCTCTATTAACTTCGTGGCTGGCTGGAAAGAAAAATGTCGACAAAAGCGGCTGTTATTCTGACAATTTATTGACACGTCAGATTTCAGCAGTTTTAAAAACAATAATACGATTTTCATAATAGTGAAGTAAATTAAAGGCCTCAATATGGTGGAGGGTGATGTTCGCGCGACCATCGACACGGTGCAAGTGGCTCTGCGCATAAGGCCATTGATGCAGTTGGAGTTAGACAGGGGATGTGAAGAATGCATTGAAGTGGTCTCTGGAGAGCCTCAAGTGCATATAAAGGAACTGGCCTTCACATACAACTATGTTTTCCCACCTCACATAACTCAGAATGAATTCTACGACACATCAGTGAAGAGTCTGATAGGAAAACTATTTCAAGGTAAGTTAAGTCATAATCCCTATGTACCACTGTATTCATAAACATTTACTAACTGGTTGACATATATCAACTCAACCAGTTAGTATATTTGTGGTGTACATTTGACAAGCTTTTGAGACCTGTGCTGTTTTAACATGAATACCAAGGATATCCATAAATATCAAACTCATATTACACAGTACACATAATTGTAAGGGGTAAGAATATTTATTTTGTAATGATTATTTGTATCAGAAAGTGAATAAGCCCTCCCCCAACACTGGGTTAAATACTCTTTAAGAGAACTGTAGGAATTTGTTTGTGTTGCAAGTACCCACTACTTTGTGTTTAGAAGGTGTGAAGTGTATTTATGTATTATTTTTTCATGTTGCCAAATATTTACACAAAGACATTCAATAAGATTTTTTAATGAGTTTTAAATTAAATATTATAGTACAGTGGTAACATACTGCAGGCTGTATGTAATAAGGACTTAGTTTGTTAGTAGATTTTTATAATTTTCAGAGCATTAAATTTGATTGGTGCATTACAGTGTGAATCTAATTGTTTTACAGGATACAATGTGACAATTTTAGCATATGGACAAACTGGTTCGGGAAAAACATTTACCATGGGCACCAACTATTCAGGATCAGATGGTGATTCTACAAAACTGGGTAAGAATAATTTTAATTTCAGTTTTGTACACAACATCATAGCCATCATCTTCATAATAGTATGAGGGTTGACTATGTTATGTATTTCTGTATAGTCCTTCTAAGAGCCATGCCTGGGGTAACAACCCCTATCAAAATGCTGCAAGACATAATATGAAGAGTGACCATTGTTAAGGGGTCTATCATTCACTGCTTTTGCAGTGAATGGATAAGATCCTTTGAAGTAACTTTGCCAACTAAGCAACCATGTTTCAGCGTTGAAGTTGCAAAGCCAGCAACCCTTTGGCAACTATAGTCTGTTTATTAATTTGACGAATTATTGTCAAATCATCTCACCAGTCATGGTCAATCTGTTACTTTGTGAAATAATGCTGCCAAATTTTCATTGATGGAGAGGTATTTTTATAATTGAATAATTAAATCTATGAAATTAATGTGTAATCTCATAACCAGATAATGTTTTTTTTTAAATCTATTATCCGTACATGATACAAAGTATCAAATTGTTTGTTGAATTAGTGTACAGACTATAGGCGTTACAGTTTGTGTAGATTACAGACAAGAGTAGAGAGTATTTTTACAAATGCATCCGAAGAACTGATCAGATTATATTTTTTATTACAGGTGTAATTCCTCAAGCTGTTGCAGACATATTTGACTACATAGATACTTACGAAGACAAATACATATTCAAAGTGAATGTTGCATTCATGGAGTTGTACCAGGAACAGTGTTTCGACCTGCTCTCTGGCAAGGAGAGGGCCCACAGTATTATAGAGATTAGAGAGGACACTAACAAGGGTGTTATTTTACCTGGTAAATATTTGAATTTATTATCTCCATAGTTGAGTTCATTTCCAATATTTTCCTATTGTGGAATATATAATCCTGATTATTATGAGCGATAAGGTCGCCTTTTGCAATTTTTCCATTGTATTATTTTTTACATTCGTAATGTACAGTGTGCAATAAAGAGTATATTCATTCATTCATTAATTATTACAAAACTGTGATGATTATTATTACAGCAATAGCTGAAAATTAAGTTCCAGAATTGCAATCTGTTTATCACCAACCCCTTGCAACTCTTCCACATTTATGTCTGGACATATATAATAATAAAAAATACCAGTTATAATAATGAAACTTCCATTGTGTTTATTTAATGTCTGTGAAGATGCACATTGCCAATGTTCTTTCCTCAACCCAACTCACTTTCCCCATACTCCAACCAACCTTACTTTCATCAGGCATAACGGAACTACCAGTAACATCCACAATGGAGACTATGATGGTGCTGGAGCGAGGGTCGGTGGGGCGCGTGACGGGCTCTACGGCCATGAACCAGGCGTCCAGCCGGAGTCACGCTGTCTTCACCATCACCATTTATAAAGAGAGCAGGACAGACAAGTAAGGAACTACTACTTTCGACAAGTTATGAGAGAGCCTATGCTCAGATTTCCTCTATAATAGTGGACGCTCCGCGATTTAATGCGCATAATATCAGTTATTTACGCAAACTTTACCACTGACACTTGAGTTTAAAGTCCGTGCTTCAGAATACAGGCCTTATTTCCGTTGCCTAGCAACCTGCTTTATGACGACGTGGATAGGGCACATAGCTTAGAAAGTCCTAGATTGAAAGTCCTAATGAACAAGTGTGCTCCATCGTAGACCACATCGCTGAGAAAAGATTCTCCATCTGTCAAATGATAGAGTGGGTAGATGGCGGGCCCGCATTGGCGGAGGAATGACTAGGCCATGTCCAGCAGTGGACATTATTTTGTTGACATGATGATAATGGTAACCTGGGGATAAATAAGAATTCATAGAACTTCTTACAGGTAGCCCCATAAAGCCCTGCTGCCTTGGCTTCTCTTCAGTTTCTTTGCCGCCTTTCGTTCTTGTTCATGTTTCGACGTTAACCCAAAAGCGGCAACGTCTTGATCATTTTCGCCTTAATTAAGGCACATACATACATTTCTTCTCGATGATGAAATAGCTCTTCAATCCCTTAGTCCCATTTTGAAGCTGACTATAAACTAGTTGACTTCGATATGGGTCTTTTCTTTCCCGTGCAATTCGATCGATTGCGAAATTGGAATAAAGGTCTTTGATGGCATTTGGTTCATAGTTCAATATTGGAAATCGTTTTTGGCCAATAAATTCGCATCGCGAACTGGTATCTAATGTGCTTCTAAATTAAGGTCAAAAATGTGTGCATTTTACCACCAATGTTATCTCCAGGAATCTTGCGACAACGTCCAAGTTCCACCTAGTAGACTTGGCGGGTTCCGAGCGCATCAAGAAGACCAAGGCCAGCGGTGAGCGGCTGAAGGAAGGCGTGAAGATCAACCAGGGCCTGCTGGCCTTGGGTAACGTGATATCAGCGCTTGGGGACGGCACCAACAGGAGCTTCATTAGCTACAGAGACAGCAAGCTCACTAGACTACTCCAAGGTAACTTTAATTTATTTATTTATTTATTTCATTAGGACCACCAACAGTTACACACCAAACATACATTAACATAAACGCATTATTTTATATCAGGGTGTGCGACCAATTACAGGTAGCCACAGCATGCAACTTAAATAATGTACAATAATAAGTTAGTTATAATTAAACTAGGTAAATAACGACTTCAAGAGTAAGCCCTAAGTGCAACAGCAAATATGATTAGTTAAAAATAAGGGATAAAACAAAGAGCGACATAATTATACAGTTCAAGAGTCAACATTGCTCTAATCCTCTAAATCTTTCGTATGTACATGTTGGCGGATACCTCGTCTTACAATAGAAAGTTTTACGTTCGAGTTCAATACTCAATATCTCCAAGTTCGATACTCGACATTTACCAAAACGTGTATTTCGTAGCTTATGTACCGTCACGCAACAATAAATAATAATATATTGATCGCTACGATCGCCTAATTACAAGAACTAAACAATTACTCTCCATAAAATAAACTTTAGATCGAACCACAGTACATATTTTCATGGTTACGGTTACTATTATATGTTTCGAAGCACGTAATGAAATCGATGGTCCCTATTAAGAAAGTCGGATCTACAAAACGATCAACATGTTCAGGAGAGAAGATAGTTTTGGATATTAAAACTAAACTACTTGTGGTACATACTTCAAATTTACAATAGCTTATAATCTTTGGTACCTTTACGTGATACGTTTATAGATCTTAATATCGCCAATCTAACGGTGTAGAAAAGTACACTATTACATATTCCTAAAATTGCACTACCGACATTTTTAATTGGGACCATCGAAATCTTTGATCCCCAACAGACAGTTTGGGCGGTAACTCCTTAACTCTGATGGTGGCGTGTGTGAGCCCGGCCGACTACAACATGGACGAGACAGTGTCGACGCTGCGGTACGCGGACCGAGCACGGCGCATACGCAACAAGCCTATTATCAACCAGGACGCCAAGGCTGCTGAGATCGCCAGGTCAGTTTGATGGTCATCTTTACAATGCCTTCTTTCTATGACTCTGCCGTCTTTATATGACTCGCGGTTCTCTGGGTTATCTGTTAAGATGGGTTAAGTACGCTTGGTAAACCGTGAGCATTATCTAACCTTAACCTACCCTGTTTTGGGATAAAACAGGTGTGAAATGTATTTATTTTTATTTTTCCTTGGTTACGTGTTTCGTTTCACTGCGGCGAGGAGACTATGAGCGCTGTAAACTCTTTGTTTTGACTGTATTTCTTAAAATTAAGCATTCGCCTCAAGTTATAGCCCTTCCGACATCCTAGCTATTTCTTTTAATCGTATACCTACTAATTTAACTAGAGTACCGTATTCACAGGCTAAACAACTTAGTTAACGAACTTCGCCTTCAACTTCTGGGCAAAATGCCCTTGCCAAGCGAATCGTCGAGCAACGAACAACAACTTCAGGACGAACTAGAAAAGGAACGCGCCAAATACGCTGATCTCATGAAGAAACACAAACAAATCACCGAACATCTCAGTAACATGCTCATTGAAAACACGCACCTCTGCGAAAAGGCGCTACTCGCCGAGGCAGCCAAGGACAAATTAGAAAGAAAACTAAACGAAATGACGGAGCAATGCAATCAAACCATAGACAACATAAACAACTCTGTAGAAGATGACCAACAGAAGTCAACAATGGTAGACTACCTGAAGGATATTAAGAGTAAATTGGAGGATCTGCAGTCTATGAATATTAAAACCAGCGAGGAGATGTTGGACCACGAGATTAAGTCGTCATTCGTGAATGTTGCCGGTGAGGAGAATCTAGATGACTTGCTGATCAATGAAGAGACGGTGGCCAACGAGGAGGAGAAGAGGGCTCTTCATCAGGTATCGTATTCATTATTAACCTTAATTATTTTATGACATTCGCGTTTACAATATACTACTTGGGGAGTGAGTATATGACTATTTTGTTTTTGTACTTAGAAGTGCCATACGTTACTATTACTTACATTATATTATGACGTATGTTACGTAGGGTGGAAAAACAATGCTGTTTATAGGAGATACAGCATCGCTGGTGCTCTGGTCACATATTTGCAAACGTGTAATTGTGACATACACAATAACACCACTTTAGACTTGTACTTGGACCACTTCACATTTAACACAACAACCGTACATAATAGGCATCATAAGGCAATGAAAAGTTAATATATTGCTGTCGAAAAGACGAAAGAGATTTGCTAGGATCGTGACATGTGGAGGTCTGCGTATCTCTGCCTACACCTCGGGGAAATGGGCGATGTAATGTATGTATATAAGGTAGGCAGGTTTGGGCATATGGAGAGAATGGATGAAAGTCGATTAACGAAAGAGATTTATATGGGTGATGTAATGGGCCGGGTGAGTAGAGGTCGCCCCAGAAGGACATATACAGACCAGATTGGTGATGTCCTGGCCGAAGGTGGCGTGAAAAGTACTCGAAACCGGAGGTCATGTATGAAAAGTGTATGAATGTAGATGAAGCGAAAGGGGTATGTCAGGATCGTGACAAATGGAGATCTGTAGTCTCTGCCTACCCCTCTGGGAGACAGGCATGAAGTGTATGTATGTATGTATATAAGGCAGATACCATCCATTATATCTGTGGGAATATAACATGTTTTCGTCCACTAGGTGGCGCTGAACCAAGAGCTTCTCGAACTGAATCGTGAGATGGCGCTGAAGGCGTCCATAGTTCAAGCCATCCTCGCCGGCAACCGCGACATAACCGAACACAAGGATAATCTGAAGGAGAATGAGACCAAAATCTCTATGCTCGAGAAAGAGAGGGACGAACTACTCCAACAGCTCAAACAGACTAAGGTAAGCTAATCTTAATATGAAATGTAGTAAAAATGCTGTGCGAAAAGTTATCCATAAGTGTCCGTGCCTTTTGCATACACATAGGCTCGTATTCTAAAACGTGTACCACTACTTAGGTAAGTTTTAAACATTGTCTGGCTCTAAGTGTTAAAAACAGACAAACGTGTCTCAAGTTAAATAAAAAACGTTGGCGAAACTCGAAGTCACTGTGCCCAGTCAGGAAAGTGGTTTGGTATGATACCAAACCACTTTGCCCAAGTAACACTAGGCAAAGACGAATTTTGTTATAGATTTGCAGCCATCACTCATTCAGCACATATGTGCTTAATATTCACGTTCATGGTAATATTCCCATGACAAAAAGTGTTACGTTACGCCTATTCTTTGTATACGGCATCGTTCGTGTAATTTTTAACGTGAATATTCACACCAATGCAGCATAAGGACTCCACTCTTGAGGAACGTCGAAACAAAGTGTCCACATTGGAAGGCCAGATCACGGAGCTGAAGAAGAAGTGTCAGGCGCAGGCTGCCATCATCAGAAACAAGGAGAAGAACGAGAGCAAGATTGCTTCCCTTAACGCCGAATTGCAAGCCATGAAAGTTACCAAGGTATGTTTATTTATTTCTTATCCACAATATCATGACAGGATAAGTACGATATTGAAGTAAGGTATACAATTAAATATTTCAATTATCTTAAACTAAGTTACAATTAACAAAACATCTATTGAAAAAATAAGTACCTACAATATGCTAAAATATAAAAACTAAACCATTTTGTAACAAACTGTCTACAGGGAAACTGCTTTGAATTCATTCAGAGTACAGCAAAATATATCCATTTGTTTTGCAATAAGATTGAGTGTGCAATGGAACATTGATGTACCATAACGATGTGATTATATGGTACATGTTCTCTTACTCTATCATCACCCGTAACACAGCCGTGTGTAATGTCCCAGAATAGTATCAACAGTAGTAGGTATAAAATAATAACGCACAATAGGCGCATTAGACATCGAGCTGCGGAAACCCCGTATCATCTATGTATAAACATTTATTTCTAAATGTGTTGCTTAAACTGTACGGGATATTACACGAATTCGAAATTAATATTAGTCCTAGTTAATACAAAACAACCTCTGTCATCAAATTGATGATAAAGCTAATGGACCTAGCCTTAACGTAATCTTATATCCAAACAGGTGAAAATAGTCCGTCAAATGCGCGAAGAGAGCGAGAAGTTCCGGAAATGGAAGGCCGACAACGAGCGGGCGTTGCTTCGTCTACGCAACGAGGACCGGAAGCGCGCGACCGCCATGATCAAGATGGAGAGTCTACACGCCAAACAGCAGAATGTGCTTAAACGCAAAATGGAAGAAGCTGTTGCCGTTAACAAGCGGTTGAAGGTTAGTAGTCATCTTTAATTTAGCGGCCTTACCAGTGCTTTACTTCTTTAATTTAGTGGAAACGGTGATGTTCCTTGTTGCTAGGAAATAAACGCGAAGCTGAATGCACTTCGTACGCTGAAACATACAAGTTCATGTAACAAACTGTACTTGTTTATGTTTTTTAAACACAGTGAACAAGCTTTTGGTCACCATCCAGTCTGATGTTAAGCAGCGATGTGGTCTACAATGGAGCACACTTGTTTATTAGGTACCTATTTACCCGTGACTTGAAGACCTCCAGATTGTACTGCGCAGGAAACACACGACTTCGGCAAGTCATTCCACATTCTGGCGGTTCGCTCTATAGAAGTAGACGCAATCCATTGTAGTGACAATCGATTAACGCAATCGTGCGTATTTGTGTCAACGGAAACTAGCGCTTTCGAGTAGTCGTCCACCAGGCGTCATCCTGGGGCTCGATCTCGTCGCGCAATCTCTTTCGGGGTCGACCACGTTGTCTCTTGGCGTTCGTTGGGATCCAGGTCGTCACCATTTTGCCTAACGATCTGGAGACATACAAGCAACATAGCCAGCCCAATCCCATTTTAATTGCGCCGCTTTCCCAGCTACATCCATGATTTTTGTTCTTGAGCCTATTTCAGTATTCCGGATTCGATCATCCGTTAATACAAAATCTTTATTACAGGCCTGAATACAAAATGTGTCTGAATATTTTGCTTCGATTCGAAAGTCATGAAGGTATTCTACTTTAATTGTTTCATACTATAAGAAACAAGTATATTCTCCGAAACCCAGGAAGCTCTGGAGCGTCAGAAGTGTACGCAGGTGAAGCGGCACGCCAAGGGCAACCTGAAGGCCGGCGCTATACAGCAGTACATAGAGCAGGAGCTGGAGGTGCACCTCAGCATTGTCGAGGCCGAGAAGTCGCTGGATGAGCTCATGGAGTATCGGTGAGGAAGGCTAACTGCACTTTTTATAAGCTACTAGCAAACCCGGCGAACTCCGTTTCGCCACCAGATGGGTTCGTTTCGTTTACCCGCTTTTCTGTTGGATTTTTTTCCTGAATTTTCTTTGCTATAAACCTCACGGAGCCCGAGACCTTTCCAACGAATGCAAAACCGTCGAAATCGGTTCGTGCGTTCTGGAGTTATAGCGTCAGGGAGGAAAAC
>SJJU01011572.1:0-24678 GCA_012932125.1 Conopomorpha cramerella
AATAAGCCCACAGTTCACCAAGCGTATTTAACCCAACGTGACAGGGGGTGAGCCCATCGCCGTTAGAGGGTTCACACACCTTGTGGTGTGCGGGTTTCATCACGGTGTTGTCCTTCACCGTACGAGCGTTGCGTTGCGCACATAGGCTCTGAAAAAGAGTCCTATTGGTACACGTCCAGTAGCCGGACTCGAACCCGCGGCCTCCCGGTTACAAGTCAAGTATCCAACCAACTGCACCACAGACGCACCAACTGGACCACAGACGCTATATGAACAATATTGAGTTATAATGTCTGTGCGCGTTTCATTAGAAATTTGAAGGTGACTGATATATACGCTAGTGAGGTATCTAGGATACGGATGATATCAAAATATCGTCATAATCACAAAGAGTGACCTGTGCTAGGCAATGATAATCTATCTATATATATAAAAATGAATTGATGTTCGTTAGTCTCGCTAAAACTTGAGTACGGCTGGACCGATTTCGCTAATGTTGGTCTTAAATTACACGTAGAAGTCCAGGGAAGGTTTAAAAGGTGTATTTCTTCCAATACACGAGGTCCAAATCTTTCTACGGAAAAATAAATGTTTGCCGGGATAGCTAGTATTGTATATTTTATTACCAATGCATGACATATTAATCCACATTATTAATATTTTGCATGCCACAATAGGCTAAATATGGCTTGAACACAAATGTACCTGAATATCTTAATGTACCCATATTCCGCAAATAAACTATTTGAATTTGAATTTGAGTCTGTTACGCTTTATCGAGGAGCTGGTGTGGCTGAGAGATGTTGAAGAAAAAAATCATCAAACGTCCTAAAATCCAATATAAATTAACTTCGCTGTACCTTTTGGCAGTGGCGTGCACACCATATAGACAAAAAGACACTGCCTACCTTACTTACCCCCTTACCAATAAATGCGTTGTCACTTATACAGCGGTTATTACAGGTCTACTTGAACTGGTTATTCCGTATTTGACAACTGACAAGTTAAGTTGAGCTTTGTGTATCTTCGAAATAGTAATTCCGCCATTATTATTAAGGCCCTTAGTATTTTGGCTACCCGACCTAGTAATAGAGTTGTTGCTAGATCTATTTTTGTTGTACTCACGACATAGACTAACGAAGTACTGTGTTTTTTTGTGAGTAGGTAGGTAGAGGTACCTAGGTATATTTCGTAAAGACAAGTCACCTATACATAGAAGTCAATCCTTGGGATTATTGCCTACCTTGTCGTAAAAGTCAGTGCACGCCACTGCCTTTTGGTGAGGCCTATGTCCAGCAGTGGACGTCAGTGGCTTGACATGATGACTGCGTACAAACAAACAAAAAATGGCAGAAACATTAATTTCTACATACATACAAATACAATGAAGAGTTTTTTCATCCATTTCCCATTTACACGGTTGGATTTTCCTCTCGGCAGTGCAATTAATTAAATCGTTTAATTTGACTGGCCAGCGCGACGGGTATCGTCGAAAATGCCATTAATTTTCATGATTAAAATCGTTCGGAAAACTTTAAAAAAAAAACTTTATTTTTTTCTCCCGGGATGCGGACTGGTGGAAGAAAAAAGCTCGTTACGTGAAAAGTAGGTAACAAAAAGAATTTCTTGTATCGATTTTTAACTATACGTAACACAACACATATGTATTATGTAGGTATATACATACCACAGCCTGAATGTTCGTCATTTTGATGGACGAAAAAACGGAAGATGGTTCGGTACTCAAGTCGACGCGTGTCGTATTTTTTATGTACGCACGGATAACTTTTTTAATGGAAAGGGTATGGGTATTTAAGCTCCGAAGTTGGTCCCAGATACATTTGGGCCCACGCACCAGGAGCCAAAGTTTACTAAACTCACCAGAGTTTTCCAGATGCCAGAGCGATGCAATCACGAGAGTGTAACAGACTTGGCCCCCCGAGAAATTGCCATAGTGTCCCCACATTGTCGCCATAGTAAAAGTTGTTCATATTAACGAGCCCAACAGCGTTTCTAAGACCATTGCTCGGAGTCCTTTTACACTCTGTATACAGAAAAAAAAGGTTGAGATGGTTATGTTCCACCGACTTTTAGCTTCCTAATCAGATAACGGTCCCACAGCAATCCCGCTGTATTTGAACTTGTACTTATTTTACATTACCTTTGCATCCTTAACTAAATAAGGGACCAAGTCAAAGAACAGAAAATATTTATAGATAGCTAAATAAATGAAAATTGTTTGTAAATAAAATAATAAATAAATACACTTCACGCCTTTTAATCCCAAAGCGGGGTAGTCAGAGGCACTTGCTTAGTAAGCAAATGTCCACGGTTCACCAAGCGTATTTAACCCAACGTGAGCTCATCGCCGTTATAGGGTTCGGGGGGGTCGGATACTTGACTTGTAACCGGGAGGTCGCGGGTTCGAGTCCGGCTACTGGACGTGTACCAATGGGACTCATTTTCAGAGCCTATGTACGCAACGCAACGCTCGTACGGTGAAGGACAATATCGTGATGAAACCCGCACACCACAAGGTGTGTGAACCCTATAACGGCGACGGGCTCACCCCCTGTCACGTTGGGTTAAATACGCTCGGTGAACCGTGGGTACTTGCTTTAGAAAGTGCCTCTGCCTACCCCTCTTTGGGATTAAAGGAATAAAGTGTATTTATTTTATTTTACCATGAAAATAGATAATCTCTGCGGGCTACGCGATTTCTGGATCTGGAATCAAGTTTGTCGAAATGGTTAAGCATGAAAGCATTTAATGTACCTGTCGTGATATTTTTGTATAAAGCAATATTTATAGCTACAGCATAAAAAATATTAAGTCTGAATAATTTATGTCATAGTTTTAAGGGCCATTTACTTTACATATATGATTTGAACTTTGACTGTTGAAAAAAAAAGTAAACGTCCCGGTCCTTATAAATTTACTAGTGAACTCGACAAACGTTGTCCTGTCTTAACTTTTAATACGAATATAAAATAAGTATAACCTCCAGGGAGGCCTGTGCCCAGCAGTGGATGTCACGAAATATAAACTATCCTATCTCTCAAATTTGACGAAATTACATATAAATGCCAACTTTTGTGAATATCGGTAGCCTTGGTGAAGAGTTCAATGGGAACAAACATCATGACACTGGATTTTTATATATTAAGATTTGTCAACATGAAACCACTTCTACTATTTTCATTATCTGTGATCTACAACATTAAGCAATTTTATAACATAATTTGCAAAGGGAGTTCCCGTTTAGAATTGCCTCCACACAAGAGATGATCTACAAATACGACTCTGTGCCTAAGATAATAAGTTCGACTACAAGTATTTTTGTGGACGTATGTTGTAAAATGAACATAAAACTTGTTGGGTCTTTTTATACATTTTTTTATGTAGGTTAAGATTTAGGATTTATTATGAGTGAGATAAACTAGAATAATATGGCATTGTATATTATGTAGGCCTTGAAAAAGGTAAACATAAAAATAAGTCGCCAATTATCTCATATACGTAGAGGTAGAAACATACACACGGATCAAGAGCATTCTTAGCTCTAAAAAAAATGTAACTTATTTAAATCAAATCTAATCTTCTGGATTGGTCTCCTACCTAATTCCCCATGCCTGTATCAATGACTTATCACCACATTTTGAATAAATTATGAATGAATTCAGTTTTTGTAAAATATATTCTTGATTGCAATCTTCTAAAATGTACTTGGTCCCTAGACACTTTTGATGTGTGTATATACCTACAAACATGATTATTATTATTCAGGGTTGGGCCTGCTACACAACTGCCGGCATAACAGTGGCGAAAACTTTCAGCTATCATTATTCTATATCCAGGTAGGGTTAGCGCATCCTTACCTAACGAAAATGGGGAATTATCTTTGACTTTTTTTGACAGGTTTTTGGGCTAAGAACTGTTAAGAACTTTCCAAACAAAATTTGACAGTAATGACAGTTCTTAACCCGAAAATCTGTCAGAAAAACGTCAAATAAAATTCCCCATTATCACATAATAATATATGCAATGGACGTTCCTTTCTTTACAAAACGCTCCGCATTGCAATTTGGTGAGATCGTGACAACATTGCAATGTTAGTTACATTGACTATAGGTATACATAAATTTAATAATTTTTTTTCCGAAACAAGGTTTTTTTTTATCACTATGAACAAGCGTTTGACCACCATCCTGCCTGATGTTAAGCAGCGATGTGGTCTATGATGGAGCACACTTGTTCAGTAGGTACCTATTCACCCGCGACTTGAAGACCTTCAAACTATTATACTGCGCAGGAAACACAGACTTCGATGTATCCGGACCATAATCAGGCCAACTTCAAGGGGCGAAATAACGAATAATCTACACTAGAATTCTTTGCTCGTGTTGAAGGCTTCCACTCTGGACACTTAGGTCTTTACGAATAATGGCGGATCTTTTTCTGAAAATAAACCAAAACTTTCAGTGAACCTGTTTAAATATACCCTTATAAAATAGGCCTTTGTATAAGTTACAGCGTGTTTATAGTTTAGGGGGATAGTGTGAAGCGTAAGACATGTACTTACGTTAATAATTAAATAGTATAAAACAAATTAGCTCTCAGTTCTCTGTTCTTATGTACACTTAAATCTTTAAAACTAAAACAAATAAATATTTTTACAACAACACTCACATAGCCTTCATACCATGTTAAGTAGCTAAGACACTTGTGTAATGGTATTCAGACAACGAAATATACTTACTTCAATTTGTTATTTTCTTTTAAATACATACACATATATCGCAAAGTTAGAACAAAAGTGACACAAAACAAAATGTGTAATTTTATGAAATTGAACCTTAACATAAAAGATACAAAACTTAAATTACAAAATCGGCATGTTTCGTATTGTGTCTTTTTGTTCTAACTATATGATATATAAAACACCCAGACACATCGAACACGTACTTAAAAGCTCTCACCTAAAGTACCTGTCAGCGGTGGGAATCGAACCCACGACCCTACGCTACGGAATAGAGGCAGCCATGCTGACCACCACACGGTAAATTGGTTGCAGAATATAAAATGTTTTTATCAGCCAGTCCTTGACTGTAGCACGCTTCATCTAACATAATTATATTCTCATATTTCCCAACACTCTATGTTTCATGCGTTAATCGATGCCAGAATATTATTGGCTTCCCATTTCACGCCAATCTCGCCCTCTCTACTTGTGGAATTAGGGTGAAACTCCATTGGCATACCTATTGTGTGTAAGGCTCTAAGTTATCCTGTCGGACATTTCCATCACATATCACATGTTAGATTGGGCTACCTTTATTGCACCGCCAGGTGGACAACGTGAAACAACAATGGCTTCTGGTTTCCTGCGAATGAGGGAAAGAAAAATGTTTTGCGTACAGGATTCAAATGTTTCTATCAAAAAATTGACGTGTGATTTTCAAAGAGAGAAAAAGTTGTAAAAAAAATAAATTTCACTACTTACAGGATAATGTCAATAATTTTATAACAAAATTAAACATGGTCTACAGCTGAAATTGAATTTTCCGTATATTTGACATACATCTAAAAAGTTTTGTTAAAGTTGAACTTGTCTTCGAAATTATTATTCCGTCACTATAAGTAAGGCGTGCAATGAGACGCCTATGTCCAGCAGTGGACCAATATGGGCTGATGATGATGAAGTAAGGCCCTTAAAACAGAATAAGGTAAATATTTCCGTATCTTGATTTGCAATCGGGAGATCGCGGGTTAGAGTCCGGCTACTGGACGTGTACCAATGGGACTCTTTTTCAGAGCCTATGTACGCAACGCAACGCTCGTTCGGTGAAAGACAACATTGAGATGAAATCTATATATTACTAGCTGTCCCGGCAAACATTTGTTTTGCCATAATAAGTTGCCTTTGTAACCCGTGTATTGGGAGAAATACAACTGGTAGATCCATAAAAAATAGATAGTAGCCGATTCTCAGACCTACTGAATACGCATATAAAATTTGGTGAAAATCGGTAAAGCCGTTTCGGAGGAGTATGGCAACGAAAACTGTGACACGAGAATTTTATATATTAGATATCCAATAACACTAAGATTATTTCGGGAGCTTTTCGTAGAGTCTATGTCAATATTCTAAGTGTCCAGAATACCGGTTACTACGAATTAAAAAAAAATACTAACTAGCTGTTACGTCACATTATTACTCCCGTTTTTACCGTTCTTGTGGGAGTTTCAGGATTAAAGTTTAACATGTTTATTCGTGATAATTTTGTAGCATTAATTTTGTGAAACAGTGGAAATTCTTATTCTTCTATTTCGATGAAGATTTCTGAGTTTACTATAGTTATAGTTAATACATGTACCTACGCCTACGAAAACGTTGACTACAGCAAATACTATTCAAAATAACATTTTATTTTTTGATAACAAACAAATCTGGAGACTTATTTAATTTAAGATAATTTCAAGCGTGGGAATAAAATACTAAATAAGGTTCCTATTTTGTGGATATAAAACATATCGTGGATAAAAAAAACTTTTTTAACTCTACATTTTAATATTTATTTTATTTTTAACGCAGTCGTAGGTATGACCGTCAAATAAGAGAACTGGTCTATTTTTAAAGCGATTTAAAAAAGGAGTCTTATTCAATTCAACCGTTAATGCATATGTCGCTTTTTTATGTTTCTTCGTGGATAAGTCCGTTGATTATAAACCTATTTTGTTTTATTCTAAAAATAAACCACTTTGGTTCCATGATAAGGAAATTAGGGTTCAACGACATCAGCCAGTACCTACTAGTCGCTCTTACGTTTTATTAAAGTTCGTCCGTCTCATTTCATCTGTCTGCCATCATCGGACTCTGATTTCATTATCATTTGAAATATTTACTCTCTATTTTAAAAAAAAATCATCGAAATCGGGTCATAAACGACGAAGTTATCTGTAAAAAACACCATAAAAAGGAAAATATAAAGTCGCTTAAAAATACAGCCAATCGTTTCTTGACTTGACTCAACGAAGATTTCAAGCGCGTTTAATCCAACGTGACACGACGTGGCTCGCGCGTTTAGTCACTATGTTTTCCTTCACCGTGAGCGTTACGTTACGTACGTGTGAGCGAGCATTGCGTTGCGCTCTGAAAAAGAGTCCCATTGGTACACGTCCAGTACAGCCGCTCCAGTTTCTTCCCGGTTCTTCTGGTCAGTAAAAGAAATTTATTCGAACCAAGGACGTTTAGTTTTGTTTTTAAAATCATAAATGACTTTCATCAAGCTTTGTGCTATACTACTGTATAGATATACGAACGATCAGATGATCGTCATGAGGAGAGATGAAAACCATGTAACAAGGAAAGTGATGAGTATGAATGTGGAAAGATACAAGGGAAGAGGGAGACCAAAGACGGTGTGGATGGACTGTGTGAAAAATTACATGTGCTTGAAAGGTGTAAATGCAGAGATGACGAATGACAGAGATGAATGTCGAAAAGAAACGTGTTGCGCCGACCCCACCTAGAGTGGAATAATGGACATAGGCCTCTCCAATTGCACGTTATTGATTGCAGATTTTATTTGATGAAATATCGATCTCCCGATTGCAAATCAGGTATCCGATTACTGAACCACATACGCTGTTATATTTATATTTTTAGAACGTAATTTACTCACGTTAATACCTATCCATATCAGTTTACCGAGGATCGTGTGACCTAACGTAAAACGTCCCAGGACAATCCAATTACTATTACCTACCCTGATACACATTAACAAAGTATTTTTTCGAATAACAAAATACAATTTTGACACAAAACACAATTTCCTAAACACAGTTTTCGTACGCTCACTCCACGAGGTAAAAGGTTCTGGAGACTGGATGCCGGAAAAGTTAATTACACCAGGAAAATTTCGTAATATTCTCAACATTACCTCCTTTATCTACTTTGTAGGCACAAAGCCTTTGATACGCCTCGGACCCCGCTTATTGTGACCTGCTTTTTTATAGTAACAATGATACACAATAGGTACCTACCAGTATTGCCTCAAAAAGGGGCAATCTACACGAGGGCTTAAGGCGGGGTTTGAGGTGGAAAAGGAAAGATGAAGCTTTATACACGAATAAGTGTAAAAAGTTAAAATGAACATTTTTGAGATCACGCAGCAAGAAATGTCAAAAACAAAAAAAAAACTACCTCTTTATACGAAATGGCAACCAGCTGATCGGTAAGTTTGTATGATTAAGTAAGATTTTTTTTTCAGTTTTTTATTCCGTAAAAGGACCCCGAGCGATGGTCTTAGAAACTTTGTTGGGCTCGACAATATGAGCAACTTTTACTATGGCGACAATGCGGGAAAGTGAAAAAATGCCCAACAACGTTTCTAAAACTCGGGGTGTTTTTACACTACCCCCCTTACCAATAAACGCGTTGTCACTTACACAACGGTTATTACAGGTCTACTTGAACTGGTTATTCCGTATTTGACATACGACTGACAAGTTAAATTGAGCTTTGTTTATCTTCGAAATAGTAATTCCGCCATTATTAGTAAGGACCTATGTATATAGTTTTTTTAAGTTTTAATACTGAAATTACGCGATTGCATTCGTAGAGCGTCCACTAGTAGATGATATTTTAGTGTTACAAAAATTGTCATCAAAACTAATAGACCACTGTTTTAGCCGACTCTACATAGGGCACGCCATTAGTACGTACTTTATTATTATTTGTGAGGATTTTTACGAGGAAGATAAAAAAAGGTCCCAAAACATACTCCGAAGAAAAACTGAAAGCTACTTAAGAGATATTGAATTGACAGCTTTATCCATTTACCTGTTTACCGTAGAGAGGCAGTAACAGTTTCTTAGCAAATTTTGGCGGCGGGTATAAAATTTCAGTTTCGCGGAAAAAAAAACAGCTTTCAATAATTTTACTGTCTTTTCCTTAGCAACTAACAGCTTCTTATTGAAAACTAGTGGTTGCGACAGACGTTTTCTATCTTAGCTATGAAAATTGACAGCGAATTAATAAAGAAAATAAAAGAATATTGAGTAACTAAAAATAATTTGTCTGTACAATTTTCTTATTTTTTTTAACCACCTCTACTACAGAACGATTAATAAGGCAGACATTAGACGATACGTTTTGATCTCAGTTTTACCACAGTCATGATTGTGATTGACGGATTTCCTATCGTCTAATATAGTGAATGATGTTTGAATTAGTATTAGTAGTAATTCCATAAATCATGACTGATGGAATTGAATGACGCTTGCATGAGCGTCTAACGTCTGCCTAAGAGCTGGCAAGTTCACAGTACTAACAATGCAATTTGATAAATACAGCATGTGCTTTTTGTGCGTGTCAGTAAGCCATGAGGTGCGGTGACACGCCTTGTTTGTCACGTCGTGGCTGACATCGGGAAATGAAACAAACACCCTGTATTTTATCCGTCACGCCGCTCGTTTATACACTGAGATACACTAAACAAGCGCATCATGTAAATGTGAATAGGTACCTTCTGAACAAGTGTGCTCCAGCGTAGACCACATCGCTGCTTAACATCAGGCAGGATGGTGATCAAACACTTGTTCATAGTGATAAAAAAGTTAATATAAGTGTTAAGATGCCAGCCCTTGTTAATAGATCTGTACAAGCGACCTGTGTGGTTTCGTACTCCGTGACACATTTACCAAGCTATCGAAGCCATAAAAACAGGTCATAATCATCATCATCATCAGCCCGTACTTGTCCACTGCTAGACATAGGCTTCTCCAATTGCACGCCATTGTGATATTGGAGGTAAATGCCCATAATCGCCACGCTGGGCAGGCGGGTTGGCGATCGCAGTGGTGTTGTGGTTTAACTCACAGAGAGCGCTGCTGCCCGTCCCCTGGAGGGTTCCCTCGGTCGACTCTTACGACCCCCATTGCGGGAAAAGTTTGGCTGGGGTAAACAGGTCCTGAGAAGAAACTCACTCTTCTCCTGAATTAGAAACTTAAGTGGTATCCAGAATAGACCAGTGTTTAAACATCTGAGCTAGATCCCGGAGGGACCTAGCCAGCTTTCTTAGAGCAGGTGCTGGTAACGCCCTACTACACCCAAGACCTCAAGGATTTCTTTTAGATCTGTAAGACATAATGCCCCTAAAGTTTCTGTCAACCTCTCACTGGGGTTTATAGATGTCACTAGCTACTCTTATTCGATACCACGATTCCATACGAATAACAAATCAGTGAGACAGGTCGCTCTTCATTCGCATACTCGGAACAGTCGTAACATATATCCCTTTCGTGTTCATGTATTATGTATGACAAGGACCGCGATATGTGTGTTTCAGTTACATTACATTTATGACGTCATAGTTCCCCACTGGCGGTTATTTCTTTTTTTATTTTCATTTCCCACGACATCCGCGAGGTGGCGCTGCTGGTTTTCCTGCCTGCGCCGTGTTGCGAAATTTATATTACTTCGTTCCGGTCCGCCGGTACTCGGCTGCTCTCGGGTCGGAGCCTTATTTCCTTTGCCACCTCGGTGCGCAAACATCGCGATCTTGGAGTGCTACTATGATGCTCTCCAGCCTTTTAAAAGTGAAACTTTTATTAGCGTCTGTGGTCCAGTTGGTCGGACACTTGACTTGTAACCGGGAGGTCCCGGGTTCGAGTCCGGCTACTGGACGTGTACCAATGGGACTCTTTTTCAGAGCCTATGTACGCAACGCAACGCTCGTACGGTGAAGGACAACATCGTGATGAAACCCGCACACCACAAGGTGTGTGAACCCTATAACGGCGATGGGCTCACCCCCTGTCACGTTGGGTTAAATACGCTTGGTGAACCGTGGGTACTTGCTTTAGCAAGTGCCTCTGCCTACCCCTCTTTGGGATTAAAGGCGTGAAGTGTATTTTTTTTTTTTCGTCTCAAACTTTTTCGTCTGTGTGTTGCATGTCGCGTGACGGTCGGCCGCGGTGTAGGTAGTTTCACTTTTACCGTGGTATCGTAACCACACAACTTTTTAATTATTTGATATGAGGTAAAAATACCATGCTCTTATGCTCGTGCACGCTAGACTGGTAAACTGGTTACTGGACAGAGCTAACCATTTACTTGAGGCTAGTTTTTTTCTCTGTTTTTTCGAAGAGGTTTGAGCGTTAAAATTTGACGGCCGTCGACATTGTTTGAATTGATTAGCTCCGAAAGTATGTTTGGAAGCCTCGCGTGGTCACCTATATCACAAACAAAGAAATATTTCACTTAACATATTTTTTTATATATATTTTATATTAAGTTAAAGAACGACTGGACCGATTTCCCTAATTCTTTCTTGGTTGAACTTATTAAAGCCAGGGAAAGTTTCTTATAAAAGAAAAAGATAAGGAAATTGCACAAGAAATTATAGTAATATTTGTAGATAAGAAGAGACAGTGTCGTCTGTCCACAATTGTTCAGTATAAAATTTAATCGCTAAACGTGTTGCTAACCGAAAACTCGAGAACGGCTAGACCAATTGCTGTAATTATTTTTTGTTGTGCTTATGAAAGAAAAAATATAAGAAAATTACAGGTTAATTGAATATAAACGATAGACACTTTTAAAAAAACACTTAAAAGCTCACCACTTACAGGAGCAACAAATTAATATAAATGAAAACTATGCAGGCAGCCTAAAACTAACTATACCTATCCATATCCATGTTTTTTTATTATTGGTACCTCAATTCTGTATACTGTCGTGCTCTGCATGTAATGTTTGTATAAAGTACCTGGACGACCGAGCTTCGCTCGAAGTAAAAAAATCGATTATTTTCCTTCGATTTTTTCATAACCCCATCTCTAGTTACTTCAAAACCAAAACGTCCCCCGCACCATCCTACGTATAGCATAGTATTACTACTCGGCAATAGATGTCAGTAAGAGTCGTATTAACAATTTGAGCAATTTTTCATGCCCGAAAACACGGTTGGAAAGATGTTTTCTAAAAATTAAACCTAGCTAGATCGATTTATCGCCCCCAAATCCCTCTACATACCAAATTTCATGAAAATTGGTGCAGCCGTTTCCGAGATTCCAATTATATATATATATACAAGAATTGCTCGTTTAAAGATAAAGATAAATTTATTTAATTTCATTTTTTTTTTATTTAATTTCATTTTGAATATGCATCATAGGTAGTTAAGACAGGAAATCGCCTGTAGTAATATCTATTCTATTAGGCCCATATTAGAATATATATTCAAATGAACAAAGACACAGTACAAAAGCTAGCCTTGTTCAGAAAACTCATACCAAAAGTACCGCTCCACCAGTCGCATTTGCAGATTATAATTTATTAGAAGGAATTTTCTTCTGCATCGGATATTGTTACTGGAATATTATTTTCAGCAAAGCATTTACGCCGCGAAATCAGACACCGCATCAGTAAAGGTTCATTTGCCACGCCTTCCAGTTTTTATTTTTCATATTACAAAATAATTACGTAAAATAGTGTATTTTCGATTGAATTTTTTTCGGTAACATTAACAAACGACGATGGGCCCATCTTTTGTCATGTTAGGCCATATTCACTTGGCAGAATGTGAGCATTTATTTATCAAGTGCTACTTCGTAACTCGAAAACCCGCGTCAATGAGCTATTGGATAAAAAAACAAAAAAAATGATGATGTTTTTATATGATATATATTGGTGTTGTCCTGTCCGAAGGTGGCGTGAAAAGTACTCGAAACCGGAGGTCATGTATGAAAAGATGTATGAATGTAGATGAAGCGAAAGGGGTATGTCTGGACCGTGACAAATAGAGATCTGTAGTCTCTGCCTACCCCTCTGGGAGACAGGCGGGAAGTGTATGTATGTATGTTTTTGTATGAAAGATGGCGCTTACAAAGCTACAAAAGATTGCATTGACTAATAATTTATTATTATTTTCACAGCTAAAGACCGCACAAGTACGCATTGCTTTCATACATAGGTAACCAGCCAGAAAGAAAACAAAGATAAAGCTATAGATTTTTTTTGTTGATTGACCGCACATCTGAATCAGATTTGGTCTTTTATTTATCCCATTAGCCATTGTCTATATATGCCAAGTCCATATATATATATAAATATGGACTTGGCTTTAAAAGTTGAGACCGAAGTTCAGTTAATTTTTAATAGTTTGCGTCAATTGTATTGATGGCTGAGTGTTCCTCCCAGTTTTTATTTTTAACAAAATTTGAAACAAAATAATTACGTAAAATAGTGTATTTTCGATAGACATTTTTTCGATACAATAACAAACGACGATGGGCTCACCACTTGTCATGTTAGGTCAAATTTACCAACACATTTTTCGATTCATTTTTATATAATAGACTAGTGGACTCGGACGTTGTCCTGTCTTTAGGCTATAACCTCCAGGGTGGCCTGTGCCCAGCAGTGGATGACATTTTTTTCTTTCATAAGAACCTTCTGCTTTCATTAGTGAGCACAACAAAAGAAGAATTAGCGAAATCGGTCCACCCGTTCCGGAGTTATGGCATGGCAACGAAAAGTGGCTTTGATTTTATATAATAGACTAGTGGACTCAACAGACGTTGTCCTGTCTTAACTATTAATATAAATATCTAGGGAGGTCTGTGCCCAGCAGTGGATGTAATTTTTTTCTTTCATAAAAATCTTCTGCTGTCATTAGTAAGCACAACAAAGAAAGAATTAGCGAAATCGGTCCACCCGTTCCGGAGTTATGCCGTGACAACGAAAAGTGACTTTGATTTTTATATGCAGGGTGGCTCATTCAAATCGGTCAGTATGGAAAAGTCTGAAACTATAAGACATACAAAGATTTGTTCTTAGGAACCATGTAGGAACATGTAGGAACCACCGATTTTGATAAAAAGTGACCAGTGCAAGTTTATTTTTTTAAAGCAACCGGGTTCGATTCCCGCGCTGAATACAGTTCTTTTTTCAAATAAAGTATGAATGAAGTTTTTCTTTTTATTAAAATCGGTGACATGGTTCCTAAGAACAAATCTTCGTATGTCTTATATTTTCAGACTTTCCCGCACTGATCGATTTGATTGAGCCACCCTTTATAAGACAAGTTGTCCTGGCAAACATTTGTTTTGCCATGGGAATTCGCTTATTTGTTGTTTATCTCTCCAAATGATCCTGGTATTCATTGCGGGAGGCCCTCGTCCAGCAGTGGACGTCATGTGGCTGATGATGAATGAATTTGATTTGTTTTAGACGGTGCAAGTAATAATAATAATAAATAATAAATATTTACTACAACACACATTGCCTTCATCCCATGTTAAGTAGCTACAGCACTTGGGTTATGGAATTCAGACAACGAGATATATTTAGTTAAATATATATATATATACATATATAAATAAAACACTCAGACATATCGAACAACCAAGTACTTAAAAGCTCATAACCTAAGCACCTGTCAGCGGTGGGAATCGAATCCACGACCATACGGGGCAGAGGCAGACATGCTGACCACTACACCAACGGGCCCGTCAATTAATTAATTAAGTAATTAATTTTATTCGTTTAATTCTACAGACTAAATAGTTATTGAAGCGCGGCACAGTTAATTCTACAACGAAACCTGTAAATCCCGCAGTTGATATTATGCATTCGTACATTGATGCATTAGCGTGAATTAACATTATCTACATCCTATACTAGAGCAGCAATCAGTATATGTTTATTAAGGCGATTACTGTTGAATCATATTACTTATTCATTTGACAATTAGGTCTCATTTAAGGACACGCGGCGCGTTGCGCGTCGCATTGGGCGTCCATACATCTATATCTAAATATATAAAAGGAAGAATGAGCGTCTGTGGTCCAGTTGGTCGGATCCTTGACTTGTAACCCGGAGGTTACGGGTTCGAGTCCGGCTACTGGACGTGTACCAATGGGACTCTTTTTCAGAGCCTATGTACGCAACGCAGCGCTCGTACGGTGAAGGACAACATCGTGATGAACCCCGCACACCACAAGGTGTGTGAACCCTATAACGACGATGGGCTCACCCCCTGTCACGTTGGGTTAAATACGCTTGGTGAACCATGGGTATTTGCTTTAGCAAGTGCCTCTGCCTACCCCTCTTTGGGATTAAAGGCGTAAGTGTATTTATTTTTATTTTTAAAAGGAAAAGCTGACTGACTGAATACTGACTGACATATCAACGCACAGCCCAACCGGCTAAACGTAGGGACTTGAAATTTGGAACGGACATAGCTTAGATACCGTAGCGGTGCATTAAGAACGGAATACCAGAAATTCCCACGGGAACGGAGATTAACGGGAAATTACTTTTGTATGAAAAATCAAAACCGACAAATTAGACTCTTGAAATTTGAGATGCAGGTACTGCTAAACTACGCGAATGAAATAGCGGGGCGTCCACTAGTCCTACTAATATTATAAATGCGAAAGTTTGATGTTTGTCCTTCTTTAGCAGGAAGTACTAAACGGATTTTGATGAAACTTGGCAGCATTGTAGCTTATAATCTAGAATAACATATAGGCTATACATTTTGGGGATATGTTTTAAATTATTTATTTTTTAGCATTAAAAAAAAGTTTTGTTTGTTCGTTCGTCTCGCTAAAACTCGAGAACGGCTAGATCGATTTGGCTAATTTTGGTCTTGAATTATTCGTTCAAGTCCAGGGAAGTTTTAAAAGGTATTTCTTTCAACACGCGTGGTATAAATCTTTCTACGGCAAAACAATTTTTTGCCGGGACAACTAGTAAGTAATCATTTTGACGGTATTCAATTAAATGTATGAGCACCGGTCGCGAAGCGCAACGCTCAGCGTGTCCTTAACCTTTCTCTGCATCTTCATGGAAATTTTCATCACAACATTCTAGCGGAAATATTTTTTTTGTTGTTACAAAAAAAAATATGTATCCTCATTCGTGTTGAGTTTTAATTTAAAAAATGAATATGCTTTTTTTTTTGTTTATCCCTGACAAAATGTTAATTACTACGATATTTTCCCATGACTGATGTCAGTCACGTGGCATACAAGCCGTGTCAGCCAACTTTTTGGTTTAGGGACACTCATAAAAGGACATGCTGTATTAGTGAAATTGCATTAGTTTAAGTACTATGAACGTGCCAGCTCTTATTAATTGATCTTTACCTACACACATCAAAAGTGTCTCATTTTAGAAGATCAAGGCAATCAAGAATATATTTTACATAAACTGAATTCATTAATCATTTATTCAAAATGTGGTGATAAGTCATTGATACGGGCATGGGGAATTAGGTAGGAGACCGATCCAGAAGATTAGATTTAATTTAAATAAGTTAGATTTTTTAGAACTAAAAATTTTCTTGATCCCTAGACACTTTTGATTTGTGTATAATTCCATTCAGTTTATCTTCGTCATTTGCTCTATGCTTTGACAGACATCGCACAGTTGTTTTCCAGATGCGTATCATGTGTTTTGAAAAAAAATAAAAAATACACTTCACGCCTTTAATCCCAAAGAGGGGTAGGCAGAGGCACTTGCTAAAGCAAGTACCCACGGTTCACCAAGCGTATTTAACCCCACGTGACAGGGGGTGAGCCCATCGCCGTTATAGGGTTCACACACCTTGTGGTGTGCGGGTTTCATCACGATGTTTGTCCTTCACCGTACGAGCGTTGCCTTGCGTACATAGGCTCTGAAAAAGAGTCCCATTGGTACACGTCCAGTAGCCGGACTCGAAGCCGCGACCTCCCGGCTACAAGTCAAGTATCCGACTAACTGGACCACAGACGCTGCATTATGTGCTTTGCTTATTTTTGATGATAAAAGTTTCTCATTTTAAAGATATTTCCCCGTTTTCCAAATAGCCCCATTTTAGGATGCCTACGTGTTATGTGGGTCGATTAGCACATAATAGTAAAAAAAAGAGTCTTAACACACAAACAGGAACACAGTAACCCAAGATATTAATATATACCAATATTATAGAGAGTAAACCTAAGAATTTTTGTTTATTTATTTGGATTTAATATGCTCCGAAACTTCTGGACAGATTAGAAAAATCATTTTTTAATGAAACGCGCACAAACATTATAACTCATTATTGTTCACCGGGTGTATAGGCGCGAATATAACCAAAGACAAGCTCGAGCATGCAACTGCGTCGAAACGTCGAGTAAAATAACAAAGGTAAGCTCGAGCTTGTCTTTGGTTATATTCGCGCCTATACACCCGGTGAACAATATTGAGAGTAGAAAAAATCTTTCACTGTTGGTAAGCTACAAGTGACATAGAATATTTTTTTTATATTTTATCCCCAAATTCTCACGGAAACGAAAAAAACGCGAGTAACACCGCGCGGTGCAGCTAGTAGATCAATAAAATGTCAGCACAAGTATCCGGTACTAAAATGTTATCATGACTAATAATTCCACCAGTAAGCAGAGTCTTAATATTTTTATCCACTGCGAAAACGTTCTTTATAGTCTTCGGGGAATGTGGAGTCAGTCGTAACTTTCCAACGTTGTGAAGTCTTTAAATTCCCAGTGTCGCATGAGCTATGTGCCCAATAAGGGAGTGCCAATCCGGAAATGTAAGAAGATTTCGTGAGCAAGTATCAAGACATGTTGGCCACGCTCCAATATAAGACATAATGTTAAACGGCGCATGGAATGGCACAGACATGGACAGATCAATCTCTACAATTCCTAAATGTGAACACGCTGATTTTAGCCCAGTTTCGTGAGCAGTAAAGATCACATTGCGGTGTTTGTGGCGATGTTCACCCCGCCTGCAAGCCTCCGCGGGCAGTGTAGTGACAAATCTTAATACTTTGGCATGAATTTGACAAATCGCTCGTCGTCTTAGAAAAAGTTCAGTGAAAAATGCTGAAAGATGGCGTTGTGGGGTCGCGGGTTGTTTTTTTTTATTCTGTTGTCGCCGCTGCATCCGTCCTACTTCCGAGCGACTTGGATGATGTATGTACAGTCATAGATTTATCTCTGTTTTTACTTTTTTAGGCGTTTGTTTCAACTTCCTTTGTAACGAAAAGAATTGATTTTGTGCGTCTTAAAAGAAAATAAATATAAGAAAAATAGCGGACGCCCCGCGATTTCATTCGCGTCGTTTAGTAGTACCTGCATCCCAAATATCAAGCGTCTAACTTGAGCGGTTTATATTTTTCTTAAAAAATATTTTCCCGTTAATTCTTGTTCCCGTGGGAATTTCTGGAATTCCTTTCTTAGTGCACCCCTACGGCACCTAAGCTATGTCCAGTCCGAATTAAAAGTGCCTAAGTTTAGCCGTTTGGGCTGTGCGATGATATGTCAGTCAGTCAGTCAGCATTTTCCTTTTACATATTAAGATAAGAAGATCTTATCTTAATGAACAAGTGGTATACGATGGAGCACACTTGTTCATTAGATTTCACCCGCGAGTTTGTGTATTAAACACAATGAACAAGAGTTTGACCACCGATTCGTCAACTCCCTTTTTTGCTTCAACTTCCTTCCCTTTTGTCAACAAACTATAAATCAAATGGATATTCAGAATCCAACTTAACTCGAACTGTACATACAAATGATCTGGCTATTTGGAAACGTATAATATTATTATTAGAGAAAGCTCGCTTAACCGATTACCATTTAGCATAATGTATTCTATGTTTAAGTACGTACTAGAAACCTATTAGCATTAATATTCAACACCTGTTAGCGAATTACTGCGGGATAGTCTTAGATATTTGTTTTTATTTTGTCGTAGTTTCATGACTGTCCAAATTTTATACCTGGTTTATGCTGACAACCAGGATAACGGCAAAACGTCATCTATACCAGGTGGAATTACCATTTACGCGAAACAAACGGTTTGCGTCTACTTTCATAGTGCGAACCGCCAGGATGTGGAATGAATTGCCGAAGTCTGTGTTGCATAGATACCTAATGAACAAGTATGCTCCATCGAAGACTACATCGCTGCTTAACGTCAGGCAGGATGGTGTTCAAACGCTTGTTCATAGTGATAAAAAAACTTCTCATTTGATACATCATACTACTTCGTATATCAATGATTAAACAATTTATATCGTGTCTCTGTATATATATAGTATATATATTTGTTATTGAGTGTATTCTGTTATACCTACCTACTTAAGTTATTAATGTATTCACTTACAACTTTAGAAATACTGACCCGCACCATGTTGTGAGGTTGACTGGTAGAGAATACTTTAGTATTAAGTCCACCCATTGTACTGTTGATGCAATAAAGTATTAAATAAAAAAATATATATACAGTGTATCAACATCGCCTATTCCGAAGTGAGCTGCCGACTGCAAACTACAGAAAGCACGTGCAGCGACTTCTTGCAGTCAACCGCAGATGTACCTTTATCTAGTGTGGCCTGCCTCTATCCATTTCACAGCTTAAGTCCATTCAAAACAACCTTGTTACATATATAAAAATCAAGGAAAAACCTACTTCTATAACCTAAGGGCCTTACTAATAATGGCGGAATTGCTATTTCGAAGATACACAAAGCTCAACTTAACTTGTCAGTTGTATGTCAAATACGGAATAACCAGTTCAAGTAGACCTTTAATAACCGTTGTATATGTAATAACGCGTTTATTGGTAAGGGGGTAATTGCCCGGGCTTGCCGGTATACTAGGCGTTTACAAAATGGGTGTCTTTTTCAGAGACTATAATTAATTATACGCTAGACAACGCTCATACGGTGAAGGTAAGCTGATGAAACCCGCATACCACAAGGCCTGTGAAGCAAATAACGGCGATAGGACCCTTTGGGTGGAATTCGCTTAGTCTACCGTGGGCATGTGGGCATTTGTTTAGCGAGCTCCACTGCCTACACAGTTTTGGATTGAAAAGGTACACAAACGTGAACGAAAAACCTTTAAAACTTACAATCCAATGAATATCAGAAATTACAGAGTGTATGTTCAACATTACATGATGAATAGAATACGTATAGAGGACCATATTCACGTCGTCGTGATGTCCTGACCGAAGGTGGCGTGAAAAGTACTCGAAACCGGAGGTCATGTATGAAAAGATGTATGAATGTAGATGAAGCGAAAAGGGGTATGTCAGGATCGTGACAAATGGAGATCTGTAGTCTCTGCCTACCCCTCTGGGAGACAGGCGTGAAGTGTATGTATGTGTATGTATTCACGTCGTCGTCGCGTAAGTTACACAGCCTGATGTTTTTCACCCCCTACATGCGTCAGTCGCGGTAGAGCCCCCAAGAGGAAAGGACGTCTCGACGTCGCTCCGCATCCACCGTTCGGGAAAAAGAACTATTTACGTGAATATTTTGTGATTTAGTTGGAAAGTGTTTTGTTTTTTCTGTGAATTATCGAGACTTTTATTGGGTTGGTAATGTTGTAAACTAATGAAGTTGTGGCGTGTTTATTTATGCGAGTATTTTTGAAAAGGTTAGTGGAGTAAATTATTAGATTTTTTTATTTAAGGACGTCTACGCTTCTTATACTATACGTACACTTGGTCTACCTACTAAATTTATTGCCAGCGTTTCACTTCCTACGCATCATTCAATAAATTAATTTTGGCTATTTTTATTTGTGACTCTACCGTAACGAATTTTATAATCTTCGAAACTTTTCCAATAATATATGATTGATTTGATTGGCTATAATTATACCTTACTTAATTGATGCCCAGAAGGAAAATTCGTTCGTTGGGTAATTCACCCAATTTACCTGCGAATGGAGAGACGAGAGCGTGAATAAAATGAAATGATCATTTATCTGTGGTGTTAACACTTTCCCGGACAGTGAACGCCTATAGGCGTCATAACAATGAAACATCTATTGTGACTATTTTACTGTCCGCCAATGTGTTAATACTATCTATCGAGATAATACCTACCACACGCTTTCGAGTATAAATTTATACAGCTATAATATTGGCTACATAACAGAACAGGGAAGCATAAAGATATTTTTTTTATGGAATCATGGAAAAGTGTGCGTTGTAAAGGGGCAAAGGCAAGTAGACGCGTACGTCTCCAAAGAATCACCCGTATGCCTAGAGGCAGGTAGATCTTGGGTAGTGCTAATGCTTGTCCTAGATATATATGTGTCTGGACTGTGGCACTAAGACATACACACATCAAAAGTGTCTAGGGTTCAAGTACATTTTAGAAGATTGCAATCAATAATATATTTTACAAAAACTGAATTCATTCATAATTTATTCAAAACGTGGTGATAAGTCATTGATACAGGCATGGGGAATTAGGTAGGAGATCAATCCAGAAGATTAGATTTGATTTAAATAAATTAGATTTTTTAGAGCTAAAATTGTTCTTGATCCCTAGACACTTTTGGTGTGAGTATAACGCGCAGTGATTCGTTGAAATAAGCGAAATCGCTCTATCCATGACATAACAGCCAATCAAAGAGAGCGTCATTTTACGTCGCGTATTTATTTATGGGCGTGCTAGGCCTACAGCATCGACAAGACAATTTGTAAATAACGATGCATTTTGGTATCCATTGCGTGATCCTCATTTGATCAGTTCACCCACTCCTTCAGGCAACACAATTTTATACGAAATTCCCGTAGTATTTGATAAATTTTCACGTAGTAATATGAAAAAGGGCTCTGGCATCGATCGGTGTGAGCAGTCTAGCCTTTTGTCGGGAATTCCAGGTATAAAGCAATTGATGTAATGTCTATATTTTAACGATATCTTTAGGATTTTTTTGTTGGGTGGCTCTGAAAGGCCTTTTTGTGCCCAGTATCACTACGACCATTACTGATCTATTGTGATCGCCACCTAGTTAATCCTTTAAAGTTCAGTATCAATTTTGAGTGCCTTTACAAAAGTAAGTACTTTTTAACCAACTCCAAATTCAAGTCCTCCAATAAGGAGGACGTTCTAAATTAGTATGTATGTATTTTTTTATGTACGTGTTTATTTCTGTGTTTCCTGCGCAGTACAGTCTGAAGGTCTTCAAGTCGCAGGTGAATAGGTACCTACTGAACAAGTGTGCTCCATCCATCGTAGGCCACATCGCTGCAAAAAAAAAAACGTTCACCGATATTTTCTTGATACTGAGATTCACCACCTCATCTGATGAAAATATATGTTTTCCCAGATGTGTGGATCGTTTGTGCATCACAATATCTTTAGTTACTAAGCGAGAACCTTGACATTTGCTATGTAGGTTTCTTGAGGTGTGAAGGATTCCATATCAAAGTATTTTTGGGACACGATAATGTGCATAAGGCTGAAACTTTTGATTACAATAATTCTTCAAACTTCTTAATTAGTCCGTGGTATAACAAATTGTGTATCAGTGATTATAATTACACTTCACGCCTTTCTATCCCAAAGCAGGGTAGGCAGAGGCACTTGGGTATGTAACCCAACGTGACAGGGGGTGAGCCCGTCGCCGTTATAGGGTTCACACCTACCTTGTGGTGTGCGGGTTTCATCACGGTGTTGTCCTTCACTGTACAAGCGTTGCGTTGCGTACGTAGGCTCTGAAAAAGAGTCCCATTGGTACATGTCCAGTAATGGGACTCGAACCCGCGACCTCCCGGTTACGAGTCAAGGATCCGAGCTGGACCACAGACGCTCTTATATACTCATTATAATCCGTGGAAGAAAACTATGTTTACTTTAGTTTCCAGTCAGATGACCTAGTGTGTAAAATAATAAGATACCAGGTAGCTACACTGGTACTTTCAAGTAGATTTGGGGTAAAATAAATGTACATATACTCGTAAGAATAACAAGGAAAAAACATTATTATTGTTAAAAAACAAAAAAAAATTGTATTTAATGCGCACGGATATTATAATTCAATATTGTAAACTGGGTACATATATCGGCGTGAATATAATTAAACAACAGCTCGCCGATATACCCGGTTAACAATGTTGAATTAAAAAAAAATAAACCCCCGAAAAAAATTTTTTTTCCTAATATGGGACCACCCTAGGAACTTCCATACGAACCCTTTGCAAGAGAAAATGATTTATCAAAATAGGGCTACTCTATGAAAAGTCATACATAAAAAATGACTACACGCATCGACTTCAGAACCTCTTCCATTTTATGTCGGCTAAAATGTTAAAAGGTTCAAATGTTAGAGGTCGCCCCAGAAGGACATACATTGACCAGATTGGTGATGTCCGGGCGGACGGTGGCGTGAAAAGTACTCGAAACCGGAGGTCATGTATGAAAATATGTACGAATGTAGATGAAGCGAAAGGGGTATTTCAGGACCGTGACAAATGGAGATCTGTAGTCCCTGCCTACCCCTCTGGGAGACAGGCGTGAAGTATGTATGTATGTTCAATAACTGTTTGACGTAAGTATATGCATTTAAAATAGATTCTCACGTATTTTTCACAAAAGTAACCTGTTTGCTAGACCTGTAAAAATGGCTTAAAGGCAATGTTTGTTCATACGAGGGGCTTAACACTTACTTACTTACATCATTTTTTAAACGTTACTTGCTTATCTTTGGTTAATTTTCGCGCTTTAATACCCGTTTTAAACTATTAGGTACTTACTTACACTTAGATACTCGCTTTAAGATATTTTCTTTTACTGGTTCTCGATAGAGTGAAGCAATTATTTAATGTTCATCAGACAAGGTTATTTTGTAAGTATACAAGTGGAGGCCCCGCGATTTCATCAGCACAAAGTAAGCATTGATTTCTAAAAATACAATCAAGTTTTACAACCATAATTCCAAAATCAACGTTTTTCTAGTTGAAACTTCAACCGCCCTTTTTTATCCTTTAAAGGAAAAATTCATTCTCTCTCTGTGCAAACGCTTTATAGGGCTTGCTCTGAGCGGAGATGAGTAAGTGACGAATAAATCAGTCAGGGCTTTGATTTTTATTTAGTTTCCTTAACCCTTAGCTGCACAGTGATGTAATACTACATCAGTATATTTTTTCTCGATTTTTTTTCTAGCTGTCCCATCTACAGATTTTTTATTCTAAATTATTGTCAAAGGTACAACTAATACGTATGAATGCAGTTTTGTACTTTAGACCACTTTTAATTTTTGATTTTTTTCCTACGATGCTGGCCACATAATTTAGGAAGGATAGGTTTTTATTCAGATAAAAAAAATCATGCAGTTAAGGGTTAAGCTGTTCTTCGGTCAGGGATGCATGCGGCCATCGAGCAGTTGTTAAATTAGTATTGAGGTATATTCATGTTAAGTACTTATATGTAAGACCTAACAATTTGGAAAAAAGCCAGTTATCTGTTTCTGGCCAGTAAAACAAATTAATTCAAATTGGAGACGTTTACCTTTGTTTCTTTAAAATAATACATGACTCATCAAGCTTTATTTTATATCTTTGTATGTCTAGCTATTACATACTAATAGCAGTTAAAACGATGAAATAATAGATTTTTATATTTGATATCAACATGATATCAATATGATAATCATTACATAGTAAAAAAAACGTTTCTCGCTGTCTGTCCCTATGTATGCTTATACACACATCAAAAGGATCGAGGGATCAAGAACATTTTTAGCTCTAAAAAAATCTAATTTATTTAAATCAAATCTAATCTTCTGGATTGGTCCCCTACCTAATTCCCCATGCCTGTATCAATGACTTATCACCACATTTTGAATAAATTATGAATGAAATTCAATTTG
>SJJU01011574.1:0-13415 GCA_012932125.1 Conopomorpha cramerella
TTCAACCAAATCGGTTCAGCCGTTCTTGAGTTATAAATGGAGTAACTAACACGACTTTCTTTTATATACAATAGATTTCTCATCAATCACTCTATCTATTAAAGAAAATCGAAACAAAATCCGTTGCGTACTTTTAAAGATATAAGAACGTACATAGGGACAGACAGCGGGAGGCGACTTTGTTTTATACTATGCATATTGAAGACAAAAGACAAAAAGAACCTAGCTATTTTAATACTTACCTATCTTTGGTATTATCAATTTCTTTGCCCGTGGTTCACTTGAGAATTACTCGACGCCGTCGTAATAAAATTAAACAGATAAGATCGAGAAATGAAATACTAAGAATACTTTAAACATCTCTTAGTTTATTTTATTGTAATGATGCTATTCTCAACAATAAGATCCTATCAGTCCCTGTACCATGAAGTCTTATAGGAATACTGTTGTCGCTGTGTGACAAGGATAGCGCTAGGCGAGTTGTATATCGTTGTCACTATCACACAGCGTAGCCAATGTTACTGTAAGACTTCGTGATACGGGGTCTCATATCAATATGGCATCGTATATGACGTTTCTGATTGTTTGATTGTTTTAAACAAGTTCTGAAAGTAAGTAAGTACTTGTATAAAATTTAATTCAATTCAAAGTTTTGCATGGCGTGCAGGCTCCTCATTTATGGCAAAGGCTCTCAGTAATTTAATAAAAAAAATCAATACACTTTACGCCTTTTATTCCCAAAGCGGGGTAGGCAGAGGCACTTGCTTAATAAGCACATTCCCAAGGTTCACGCGCGCGTATTTAAACCAACGTGACAGGTGGTGAGCCCATCGCCGTTATAGACACACCTTGTGGTGTGCCGGTTTCATCACGACATTGTCCTTCACCGTACGAGCGTTGCGTTGCGTACATAGGCTCTGAAAAAGAGTCCCATTGGTACACGTCCAGTAACCGAACTCGAACCCGCGACCTCCCGGTTACAAGTAAAGTATCCGACCAACTGGACCACAGACGCTCTTTTTATTTATTATAATTTTAACACGCGATTAATTTATGCTAAGGTTCTTTAAAGATGAAGGCAAAGATAAACCGTAGAAATAATATACACTTATCTAGATATCATGATTAGATGTGCTGTTAAATAATGATGCCTGGGCATGTTAGGTTTACAATTAGGCAGACTAATTGTACCTACTTATTTTTAAAAACATAAATGCTAAGTGAGATCGCGCGGAGTAGCCTTTTTGAGGACTCTTTGGCCCATATTCAAACACTACTCAGTTAATAGTCAACTAGATTTCCGCCCGCGGCTTCGCCCTCGTGGACTTCGGTTATTTATATTTTTATATAATATTTTTGTTTCCCCTCGGGAATATCATTTTTTTCCGGGATAAGAAGTACCCTATTATTTAAACCGAACTTCTACCTATACGTCTGCATAATTTCAAAGCAATCGGTTCAGAAGTTACGACGTGAAAGCGGAACAAACAAACAAACAAACTCACTTTCCCATTTATAATATTATAAGTAAGATAACAAATGAAATTAAAATATTTCATCATTATAAGTGTCAATACGTAGAGATAAACAGTATACGATTGATTGTACAATCGTACAAGAATAAGTACATATTTTTGACGTTTTACAATCGACATTGTCGTAAAACTATCAATGAATTAATGAATGAATGAAATATTTGTATGAATGAAATATTTATTTCGACACACAAGACACATAATTAAAAATTAAAAACAGAAATAAAAGATACAGACACATTAGCATTAAAAACAAAACTTAATGCAATTTTTTTTTTCTGTGTCTATTCATGTTTTAGTGACACATGAAGTGTTATCAATACTGATAGAGACATTTTCTTGACCCACCGTAATTAAGTATATCCCAAGTGCCTTAACATCAGTGGCGTGCACTGGCTTTTACGACAAGGTAAAAGAGGCAGTAATCTCCAAGGATTGACACTTATGTATAGGTAAGTTGTCTTTACGAAATATAGGTACCTCTACCTATCTTGTTACCCACAAAACAAAGGACTTCGTCAGCCTATGTCGTGAATACAAAAAAAAGATCTATCAATAACTCTATTATTAGGTCGGGTAGCCAAAATACTAAGGTAGGCAGTGTATTTTTGCCTGTATGTTGTGCACGCCACTGCTTAACATCATCATCAGCCACATGAGGTCTACTGCTGGATGAGGGCCTCCTCCAAAGATTTCCATAACCATTTAGAAATGCCAATAATCGCCACGCTTGGCAGGCGGGTTGGCGAACGCAGTGGTGTTGTGGCTTAACTCACAGAGAGCGCTGCTGCCCGTTCTCTGGAGAGATCCCTCGGTCGCCTCTGACTACACCCACGACGGGATAAGTTGGGCTGGTATGGTGACACATGTATTCTATTCACCGTCACCACACGGCTAACCGCCACCTTAACATATCGCACAGTTAGAACAAAAGGGACACAAAACAAAATGTGTCATTTTATGAAATTGAACCGTAATATAAAAGATACAAAACTTAAATTACAAAATTGGCACGTTTCGTATTGGGTCCTTTTTCTTCTAACTATGCAATTTATACAATAAATGCAATATTAATGCCGTGACTATAACTTGCTACTGGCAATTAGGAATTCGCATTAAATCCATTTGTTTAAACGGATCCTTCCTATTGTTACTTCAAGTGCGTTACCGCTGACTTGCTTCCTTTTTGATTCGCTATAATAGGTAGTACCTAACTAAAAGATTTATTGGTAAGTAACTTATGTTGTTTTGCTATTATACAACGTTAAATAAAAAACGGCGATAGGATCACCCTCTGTCACATTGGGTTAAATACGCTTGGTGAACCGTGGACATTTGCTTAGCAAGTGCCTCTGCCTACTTCACTTTGGGATTAAAAGGCGTGAAGTTTATACTATATAACATCTTATCTTACTAATTATAAATGGGAAAGTGTGTTTGTTTGTTTCTACCGCTGTCAAGCCGTAACTACTGAACCGATTGCTTTGAAATTTTGCAGACTTATAGTTAGAAGCCCGGTTTAAATAATAGGGTACTTTTTATCCCGGAAATCAATTATATTCCCGAGGGAAAACAAAAATATTCCTTTATACCTCAATATTCCGAGTGTAAAAGCGACGTTATATAATATATTTTATTATCACTATGAACAAGCGTTTGACCACCATCCTGCCTGGTGTTAAGCAGCGATGTGGTCTACGATGGAGCACACTTGTTCATTAGGTGCCTATTCACCCGCGACTTAAAAACCTTCAGACTGTACTGCGCAGGAAACACAGACTCCGGCAAGTCATTCCACATCCTGGCGGTTCGCACTATGAAAGTGGACGAAAACCGTTTGGTTCGCGTAAATGGTAAATCCACCTGGTATGGATGACGTTTTGCCGTTCTCCTGGTTGTCCTATTGTAAAAACGCGATGGGGTTATTAGATTATGCAACTCCGTAGCACACTCTCCGAAAATATAACCGAAGTCCACGCGGGCGATGCCGCGGGCGGGAATCTAGTAAGTATCTAATATATAAAATTTTCATGTCACAATGTTAGTTACCGTACTCCTCCGAAACGGCTTTACCGATTTTTACCAAATTTTATATGCGTATTCAGTAGGTCTGAGAATCGGCTACTATCTATTTTTTATGCATCTACCAGTTGTATTTCTCCCAATCACGGGTACATAGGCAACTTATTATGGTAAAACAAACGGGACAGCTATAATATGATATATATATACAATATATAAGAGGTTATAGCTTGTATGAAAACACTGAAGCTACGCAAATTAAATCCCGCCTCGTGCACTAGTATTTTCATATATTCAGATTCGTATATTCCAGAAGTAATCGAAATAATATTTAACATTAACGTACATAAAATTTTCTAGGAAGTAGTTAGATTGATGTAGTTACTTAGTTATTAATAACCAACAGCAAGTAACAAACGGTTAACCGACTTGATGCGTATTTTTTAATGAAGCAATTACGCCTTAATGTGATTTGAATTAGTTCGTGGAACTGTACTTTTTAGTAAGTGAGTAAGAAAACGGTTTTGCGCGGGAAGCGATGAGATGCGAAGAAGCTATAAGATTTTTTCACATAGCTGTCCCGGCAAACATTTCTTTTGCCGTATGAAGACTTGCACCTCGTGTATTGGAAGAAATACACCTTTTAAACCTTCCCTGGACTTTCCCGTGTAATTCAAGACCAAAATCAGCTCAATCGGCCCAGCCGTTCTCGAGTTTTGGCCAGACTAACGAACGGCGATTCATTTTTATTTATATAGATTTACAAAATTAATTTTCGATTCAATTATTGTGTTAATATGGTGGTATTAGTGTAATAATGTGCTGGTGTTGGACAATAATGGAGTGAGAAGTAAAGCAGAGGATTCATATTTGATCAATTCGTTACTCCCGTGTAATGTTCCACGCAGCATTGAAATGTGATGGTCCACCCTCACGTTTTAATGAGATTTGAGAGAAAGTCGTGTACTTTGACGATTTTATCGATAGACTGTGACAATGACACCAACTATATAATATTGTATATAACGGCGATGGGCTCACCCCCGTCACGTTGGGTTAAATACGCTTGGTGAACCGTGGGTATTTACTTTAGCAAGTGCCTCTGCCCATTCCGCTTTGGGATTAAAGGCGTGAGGTATGTATGTAAGAGTTAATACTTGACTTATGGCTATGTACGCAACGCAACGCTCATACGGTGAAGACAACATCGTGTTGAAACCCGCACACCGCAAGGTGTGTCCTATAACGGTGATGGGCTCATCCCCTGTCACGTTGGGTTAAAATCGCTTGGTGAACCGTGGGCATTTGCTTTAGCAAGTGCTTCTGCGTTTTGTGATTAAATCGTGCCAATGTCTTTGGGATTAAAAGGCGTGAAGTATTTATTTTTTAAATCGTATCGTAAATCAACAAGGTTCATTTTTCTTTGACACTTGGTTCATCAAACATTGCCGATGTCAAAGCCTCAACTTTATTGACATGTGGAATAAGCAGGAAGTATCTTTTTTCTAAATGTAATACCACTTTCTGACGGTCGATTATCTCCAATTAAGTAAACTTAGGGGAATTTAAAAAAATCCCTAGTCGTTAAGTGATAACTTGTTTGTGAGTTGTAAAATATAAAAGCACTTACCTTAATGTTATTTTGTAATCCGTACATTAAAGTAAATATTTAGAAAATACCTACCTACTAACTGTATTTATTTACAATACAGATAATGCATCTGAGGGGTTCAGTTAGATAACCCACAGGGGCACACTTTTATTATATTTAATGTTAATATAATTTAGTGCCCTTGAGCTGTTCACCAGTCAGGCATGTATCCGGCCATCAAGCATTTGTTAAATTGGTATTAAGTCATATTTATGTTCAGTAAACTTAGCAGTAAGCCTTGGCGATTTGAAAAGATGCCAGTTTCTTCCCGGTTCTTCTGGCCAGTAAAAGAAATTAATTCGAACCGGTGACGATTACTTTTGTTTTAAAGTCATAAATGACGTTCATCAAGCTTTGTGTTATGCTACTGTATATCTGTATGTTGTAGCACTTATAACGATGAAATAAAGAAATTTTGACTTTGTCTTTGCATACAGCTAGCACATCTAATATATAAAATTTCCATGTCACAATGTTAGTTACCGTCCTCGTCCGAAACGGCTTTACCGATTTTTACCAAATAATGTTTTCGTGTCGTGCTCTTTCATTTGATACCCCACTTGGACATATTTACTCAAGTCAAATCGGGGGTTTTTAAAATTTTGCAATTTAATAGTTATAATACTTAGATAGAGGTTTCCAGAGGAAGATTTATATGTACGTATGCATTATTTAATAAAGAATCGCGTAGTACTATATTAGCTCTGCGCTCGTGCGAAGCCGGGGCGGGCCGCTAGTTTGGAATACAGAAGAAAGACTTAAGTATTATATCAATTAAGATTTCTTAATTACGTAACGAATGTCATCGCCGATAAGTGTGTTATACCAACACAGTTAAATAAACTAATGATATTGATAAAGCAAAGATAAGAGTTTACGTGTCATATTAAAAAATTGTCAAATGACAGAAGTATAAACGTATCACACCGGAAAGAACAACATTTTGTTTTCATATTGTCACAATCTGTTAATAAATACCAGTGGCGTGCACTGGCTTTTACGACAAGGTAGGCTGTAATCCCCAAGGATTGACACCTATGTATAGGTAACTTGTATTTACAACATAGGTGTCTACCTGTCAACTCACCCACAAAACACAGAACCTTCGGTTAGCCTATGTCGTGAGTACAACAAAAAAGGATTTATAACTCTGTTATTAGGACGGGTAGCCAAAATACTAAGGTAGGCAGGCCTAAGGTCTTTTTGCCTATATGGTGTGCACGCCACTGATAAATACACACATGAAAAGTGTCTTGGGATCAAGTACATTTTAGAAGATTGAAATCAAGATTATATTTTACAAAAACTGAATTCATTCATAACTTATTCAAAATGTGGTGATACAGGCATGGGGTAGGAGACCAATCCAGAAGATTAGATTTGATTTAAATAAATTAGGTATTTTTTAGAGCTAAAAATATTCTTGATAATATATGAAATATTCCTTTGATGTGTGTATATAGAATTAAATATATAAATAGTTTTAAGTAAGTTTTTGGTATCCAAAAAGCGTTTGTGGTCTATTTGGTCATGACTTGCCGTGTACCAATGGGACTCTTTCAGAGCCTATGTACGCAACGCAACGATCGTACTGTGAAGGACAACATCGTGATGAAAACCCGCACACCACAAGGTGTGTGAAGTCTATAACGGTGACGGGCTGACCTCGTCACGTCGGGTTAAATACGCTTGTCGAATCGTGGGCATTTGTACATTTGGGATTAAAAGGCGTGAAGTGTATTTATTCATTTATTTTAAACACAATAAACAAACGTTTGACCACCATCCTGCCTGATGTTAAGCAGCGATGTGGTCTACGATGGAGAACACTTGTTCATACACTATTGGCTATGTGCGCGACGGTGGCGACGCGTAGCGTTTGACAACATTTGCGGAAGCTGTCAAATAATAACAATGTAAACATTGTTAGTTTTCTTTGCAAATATAAATAAAACCAAAGATTAAAATAGTATTGTTGACTAAGTTAAATTTATTCAATAGTTTGTAAAATTAATATAATAATAAAAACCGGGTTTTAAACTATTACACATAATATTAGTTTCCAACCACAAACTGAGAAAAAATACAATAAATTAGTATTAGCCGAGCATGTAAGAACGCAACACGTTAAAATTTAACAACGCAACAACAGTCATGGCCCATTATTTTGCTTTGATTTTGTACTGCAATCAACACTTGATAGCTGATTATCCGCATTTGTTTCCGATTTCTGCCGTGTTGTGCGCTGCGGTCGTTATCTCTCTGCCACTACTCGCTTTGCACATAGCCAATACACCCCCAGTGACTTGAATACCTTCAGACTGCACTGCGCAGGAAACGCACATCCTTAATTTTTTTTTATTCTAGTGGACTCGAACAGACGTTGTCCTGTCTTAACTATTAATATAAAATTAGTATAACCTCCAGGGTGGCCTGTGCCCAGCAGTGGATGTCACGAAATATAAACTCTCCTACCTCTAATTCGACCAAATTACATATAAATGCCAACTTTTGTGAATATCGGTAGCCTTGGTGAAGAGTTCACTGGGAACAAACATCATGACACTGGATTTCTATATAAAAAAAATACACTTCACGCCTTTTAATCCCAAAGTGGGGTAGGCAGAGGCACTTGCTTAATAAGCAAATGCCCACGGTTTTTATATATTAAGATACTTACTTAGGTCCTAGCATACCCGGGGGGTACATAGGGCCTTGCAGATATCCGGCAGCGCTGGATAGAGGGACATGGATATGCATATATATTAAGATAAATAGCGACAAACACCAGCGTACTGCGTAACTGCGTAGACCAGTTTATTCATTAACAAGGGCACTATGCCATGCCTTCATACACGTAATAGAATATCACTTGTGACATTGATTTCTAAACTGGATTATACAATTGCAGCTCAGTATTGCGACTGTGGCAATTATAATATGACCTCTGACGTTATAAAGCTGACATAAGTAAGCAGTTCAATGTAATCTAGTCTTAAAAGAAGCCAGTCTGGCGCATAACAGAACAGAGCAACTCTTTGCATCGTTAATAGAACATGTTTCATTAATTGACACTTGACACGTCTGTCATGAAAATGGAAAAAAGCTCAACAATTACAATTACACAAAAGTGTGTAGGGATCAAGTACATTTTAGAAGATTGCAATCAAGAATATATTTTACAAAAATGCCAGTTCATGTAGCAGGACACTGTCTTAAATACAGGGTTACAGGAAAAGTCGTGCTAGATCCGTTAAGGGCGTGGAGTACTCGACATTTCTCACTTATTTCACTATGAAACACACTACCCTAAACTTAACCCTTTCCGAGATATTCAACATTAAATTTTATTATTTTAAATTGCCGATTTTTATGCGATTTTTGTTATTTTATTTGTGTGTCTTATGATTATTGAAACTTGTGGTGTGCGGGTTTCATCACGATGTTGTTCTTCACCGTACGAGCGTTGCGTTGCGTACATAGGCTCTGAAAAAGAGTCCCATTAGTACACATCCAGTAGCCGGACTCGAACCCAGACCTCCCCGTTACAAGTCAAGTATCCGACCAACTGGACCACAGACGCTGGTTACAAGTACCTACAAAGTTTCCTTTATCTACCGAAATGTCCCATTTATGTACCCTGTATTTATTGTGTGGTTTAGCCGATGCAGGTAAACACTTTGGATCGTTTATGTACAATATATTCACAAATAAGTTATTTACAGATATATAGAAACTAGCTGACCCAGCAAACGTTGTTTGCTTAATATTCATTTTTCAGGCCCGAAAACACGGTTGGAAAGATGTTTCCTAAAAATTAAACCTAGCTAGATCGATTTATCGCCTCCAAATCCCTCTACATACCAAATTTCATGAAAATCGGTGCAGCCGTTTCCGAGATTCCAAGCTAGATCGATTTATCGCCCCCAAATCCCTCTACATACCTAATTTCATGAAAATCGGTGCAGCCGTTTCCGAGATTCCAATTATATATATATATCCAAAATTTGCTCGTTTAAAGATAAAGATAAAATTAGAAAGGAATCGTGTGTCAAGGAAGAATGTCAGATGAGTGTTGATTTTTACAATAATGGTTGTCATGGAGATGAAGTACGAATTTGTATGTGGAATGGAATATGTACAGTCATGGACATGCAAAGGTACAGTCAAGGAATTCGCCACAATTGTATAAAATATTCCAACTTACATATTTTTCCTCACGGTCAGCAGCCGATTTTAATTTGCAACGATTAACAGCCAACACTCAGTGTTATAGAAACAGGGCCCTTAGTAACAGATATTTGCATTTTACACTTGTAATTGCATTTTGCAGGACAACCATCGTTATCTGGTGTTGTCAAGCTGTCAAGCCTATCAGTCCATCAGACAGGGGATGTGGCGCAGCCGGCGCCGCGGCTGATAAGACAATTCGATAGCTAGCTAGCCATCAATTACATTCTTAAACGATTTAAAAATAAAATATAGAGCGTTTTATTTTAAAACGGAAAATAATAAACTGTAGGTACATCAAAATTACTAACTTGTACACCTAAAAAGCCAAAGTTATCATCAGAATGGCAATTAGAAGACCAAATCAGTAATTTTGTGGCTAAGTCAGTATTTTAGTTAGGTTAAGTTAGACTTTTTTGATGCACGTTTAAATACTATCCTTTTAAAACTATGAGCCTGATGCCTGATGTTAAGCAGCGATGTGGTCTACGATGGAGCACACTTGTTCATTAGGTACCTATTCACCCCAGTGACTTAAAGACCTTTAGACTGCGGTCAGCGTCTGTGGTCCAGTTGGTCGGATCCGGAACCGGGAGGTTTCGAGTTCGTACTGGACGTGTACCTTTGGAACTCTTTTTCAGAGCCTATGTACGCAACGCAACGCTCGTTCGGTGAAGGACAACATCGCGATGAAACCTGCACACCACGAGGTGTGTAAACCCTATAACGGCGATGGGCTCACCCCCTGTCACGTTGGGTTAAATACTTTATTTTTTTAATTGACCGAGGGAACTCTCCAGAGGACGGACAGCAGCGCTCTCTGTGAGTTAAACCACAACACCTCTCCGATCGCGAACCCACCTGCCAAGCGTGGCGATTATTGGAACATGATGGACCCCCAAATGACGCAAATCAGTGGGGGAGGCTATCTTCCAGCAGTGGACGTTGTTGATGATGATTATGATGACGGTATTTTTTCTTAAGTGTGTCACCTCAAACCTGGGTGAACTGTTTTGGATGGTTCTTTTTTTATTTGAATGCTAGTGTAGTGCTTCTCGTTAGGTCCCGTTCAAATTTGGTTCAGTTCAATAACAAAGGTAAGCTCGAGCTTGTCTTTGATTATATTCGCGCCTATATACCCGGTGAACAACATTGAGTTATAATGTCTGTGCGCGTTTTTTTAAAAAAAATCAAGGAAAAGATTTAAAATTCGTAGTGGCGGTTAGTACAAGTCCAAGTCGGTTATTTTTTGTTTAAAATTATTAAAACTACCTATTATTGTAAAACAGCAATAAAAGGTTATAAAGAAATAATAAAATCTACATACAAGAAAACGCTTTGAACAACAGGATGTAGTCTGTCTCGCCCTTCATTAATCATGTAAAGTTCACTCCGCATCATCTGAAAACTGCAGCGCATTTTTATATTCACATTCTGACGTTAAAAGATTGTCTTCGTCGAAGTTCCCAACATCACAATGTAAATTAGGTATCTACATATTGCACTTGTTATTTAAAATAAAAATAATTTATTTCTCCAAGCCACAAGTATTGCAAGTTTACATACTATTTTAAGTAAACGGTGTAGCTTAAATATTATGTACACACACACACACATCAAAAGTGTCTAGGGATCAAGAACATTTTTATCTCCCTAAAAAAATCTAATTTATTTTAATCAAATCTAATCTTCTGGATTGGTCTCCTACCTAATTCCCCATGCCTGTATGCAATGACTTACCACTACATTTTGAATAAATTATGAATGAATTCAGTTTTTGTAAAATATATATTATATTCTAGATTGCAATCTAGATATATCTAGATAAATTTTATACGATTTTTTTTACGTGGGGGAGTCCTCATGGACACACCAGCGACATGGGGACAGCGAACGGGGTAGTGTCAGACTAGCGGAGTCGATTCTGTCCTGTTCTGACTACGAATTTTGGTTTTGCATTTAAGTATATATCGGTTCTACGGCAAATGTGGCCGTTGGGGAAAACGAGTTCTCGAGTGGAGACCGCGTCTCGGCAAACGGAGTGTAGGACGCCCTCAGGCAAGGTGGACTGATGATATACGCAAGATGGCTGGCAGAAGCTGGATGCGAAAAGCAGAAAACAGATTACAGTGGCGTGCAATTGGAGAGGCCTATGTCCAGCAGTGGATAAGAATGGGCTGATGATGATGATGATGATTTTAGTAAAAGATTCCGCTTCTCGATTTCGCTGCCTACCCCTCTTTGGGATTAAAGGCGTAAAGTGTATCTTTTTTTTTATTATTTATTCCGCTCGATTTTCTTACTTTAAAAAACTTTTAGCGATATCGTTGAGGCGAGCTGCCGTCACCAAGGCAAATAGGGAATTGTTTTCGTTTAGTTCACAAGTCCCTGAGTGCCCTATCTAGAAGTGGAACTTGTTGATAACAAACAACAGAAAACAGCAGCTAGATTTATGAAAACGACACTACATAAAAATTGACCTCACGCCTTTTAATCCCAAAGCGGGGTAGGCACAGGCACTTGCTTAGCAAGTGCCCACGGTTCGCCAAGCGTATTTAACCCAACGTGACAGGGGGTGAGCCCATCGCCGTTATAGGGTTCACACACATTATGCTGTGCTGGTTTCATCACGATGTTGTCCTTCACCGTACGAGCGTTGCGTTGCGTACATAGGCTCTGAAAAAGAGTCCCATTGGTACACGTCCAGTAGCCGGAATCGAACCCGCGACCTCCCAGTTGCAAGACAAGTATCCGACCAACTGGACCACAGACGCTCTTACGTTATCTAGATTTATGATGATATTTTAAGCATACTAGCAGTAACAGGCCCTTGGTCGTCTATTTTATTCTAGTACCTACAATAGGTCATATTCTAAAATACAATCGCTTGAGATAAAACATTGTTTATTTAATAAATCATCAATCAAAATACAATAAGTTCGTCGTTAATTTTATGAGCTTCACAAAGAACATTTTCAACACTTGTAAAGGGTACTGACTCATTATATTGTGCCTTATTGTATAGTTTGAAGTGTCCCGCGCCGGCGGACGTGCGCCCGCGCAGCCGCAAACCTGTTCCCAACCAGAGCACTTGGAATAATAATAAATAGCAAGAAACTCTTATAGAGTACTTGATCTTCAGGACCTATCCGGGTGATTGAGATCTATAGCTTATTTGTTTTTTTTTTCTCTTTTGACGACTCTGTTTATTAAAATAACTAGAGGAAACTTTTGTTCGAGTTTATTGGTTGTATTAATTTTAATAGGTACCTGCTTTAATTGGATGTTACGGAAATTATTCATGAAGATTGTCTTTTGACTATCGGGAAGTATGTAGGTTAGTTATTTTATCTGCGCCTTTTTAGTCCTCACTGGACTGGCGATATTTTTTTTCATGTACCGTTATTTTCTTGAAACGATTGAGAGAATTTGTTTTTTTTTATAAGAAACCCGGCAAAGTGTGTGAACCCTATAACGGCGATGGGCTCACCCCCTGTCACGTTGGGTTAAATACGCTTGGTGAACCGTGGGTACTTCCTTTAGCAAGTGCCTCTGCCTACCCCTCTTTGGGATTAAAGGCGTGAAGTGTATTTATTTTTTTATTTTTTTTTAACCCTTTGTCTTGCCAATATACGTTTTCTGCAGTGTTCCTCTGCAACTATATGCATGTATCCAGTGGCGTGCACAGCATTTCAGGACAGGGTAGGCACTGGGCATACCTGACTAGTGACCATGACCGACATTGTCAATTTCCGAAATCTTATCAATTATATACCCATCTATTGACCAAACGATAGCGCCATTTAGAAGTACAACCACCGCCATCTATTGGAAATATGTGCAACTATTTTGGCAGCCCCCAATACGTTGTCTACAAATTATTGTCTATTGAAATGGTTAGACACGTACCTACTATAAAAAATGTAACTTAGTGAGACATTGAAACTACGTTCTTCTTACGACTTTAGCAGGTGATG
>SJJU01011576.1:10189-22470 GCA_012932125.1 Conopomorpha cramerella
ATCTGTAGTCTCTGCCTACCCCTCTGGGAGACAGGCGTGAAGTGTATGTATGTATGTATGTATGTTCTATGAGATATTATTATCACACCCTATTTTTTTTCTGGAAAGATGACATTCCAAGGGTGATCTCATGGTAAGGAAATCAGGATCTGTTTATGACATCCCAGAGAAATTGAAGGAAATTTCCTTCAATTTCCTGGAAAGAACCCGACTATCAACGAATCTTTTTTGTTGTAATGTTTCATCAATTCTTTCCAAAAGATCAAAACACCGTAGCATTTCCTTTTTCTATGTTTATCTCATTACCTTCTCCGAGCAATATTATTGGTCTTGAAATAGCGAATATTTACGGATGAAAGTCGTAAATGATGAAGTATTTAGTGTGTTTGGTGAAGTGCACGTCCCATCGTTTGTTTATTTACAAGCCTAATGGATGGAGCAGCGTCAATGTTTTGTGTTTTTAACACTCCATCGGCATGTAAAGGGATATATCATTATACCTAAATATACGCAACGTTTGGGTGGTCGGTTCGGGATTTATAAAACTGTTTATTTTTACTTTGAACATTGTAAATCCAAAAGTTTGTGTGTATTGTCAAATGTGAATTTGCGAAATTATTATTGGACGAAATTTAATGGAGAGTTTGGACTTGGAACAGATTTTAGGATATAGGATATACCGGACCATATTTGTATACTAGTTAATAACATATTTCTTAGTGACGTGAATATAAATGTTAACGTCAGAACTTCCATGCCCTCTTCCGATCCGACACTTCCGGCTTTTTAGAATAGGCGGAAGTTTATTTTTGGCTGGAAAATAATTTTCCCCGAGTGAACTATTTAAAAAAAAGCCCTCGAGTATTACGTTACAAAGCACATTATTTGAGAACTTACAAGTAATCCTTTCCGAACTGATGTAGCTTTTGAAATTGCCCATGTTTTGTTTCTGGCATGTGACGTATTTCGGAAAATGAACCATTTTCGGCTTAGAATTTCGACCGCGATTCGCGACTGTACTTAGGTACCGGCTCAAGTAATCAAACAAAACGTTTAGAATTGTTCAAAAAGGCTTTTTAGGGCGTAAAATCAATATAGTGTAGGTTAACGACCACCCTCGTCGCCGACGGTGGCGGCGGTGGCGGCGGTGCATTGCGGCGTTCGCTCATTATGAATAAGGGTGCGTGCAATATGATATACTGGGCAATTTATTTTATTTTCTACTAGCTGACCCGGCAAACGTTGTTGTGCTAATATACATTATGAACAGTGTTTATCATGTTTCATACACTTCCTCAAGAATCACTTTGACTGTTAATAACATCGAGTGAAAATCCGTGGCGTAGTTTTAAAAATCTAAGCATACATAGGGACAGACAGCTGGAGACGACTTTGTTTTATACTATGTATTGATTGATCATATTTATCGTTATAATTCCAATAGGATCGAAAAAAAGGGAGTAGACACAAAAATGTTCGTGAAAATCAATAATGTATTTAGTATTGATACATTTTGGCTTCATTATCTTGCACATTCATCCATATTAATATGTGTTATAATATGCAAAACTAACTCTGTCTGTCTGCCTTCTTCTTTCACACGAAAACTACAGATAGTGTCTGAGAAAGTACATACGTCCTGTAGAACGCGTCACTAAATAGAGGGTGTTATAGTTTGTACGAAATAGTGAAACTACGAGAATGAACTAAAAAAAAATAATCGAAATTAATTATCCGTCATGAAAAATTTTATATTCAACACACACCTGCTAGAAGTAAATAAAAATCACCAAGCGAGACTCTGATTGCCTTACAATTAAAAATGGTCTTACCGTATATAATTTACACTCTATTTCTGTCACTTTTCGACGTTCGGAAAATTGATGTTGTGTGAAGAGGTTTGACAACACGGTAATCATTAGAAAGGTGTTCAAGAAAGTAATAATTGATGAATGGTTTGATTTCTATTACGGTTAACCTTTACTACTCTGATTTTGATAATGCTAAATAGGGAAGTTAGTAAATATTTTTTTACTGAAATGCACACTGACATAATATCAAAAGTTAAAAACGCGAAAACTAAACAAAGTTATCTTTCAGCTTACTTTCGTTGTTTGCCGGATTTTTTGCCGGAACTTTGAATAGGGAAGTTAGAAGCCTAGTGCGCCTGCCCCATTGATATAAACATTTTGTGTATTGTGAAATGTGAATTTGCGAAATTATTATTGGACGAATTTTGACGAAATTTAATGGGGACTTAGGACTTGGAACAGAGATTAGGATATAGGATATACCGGACCATATTTGTATACTAGTTAATAACATATTTCTTAGTGACGTGAATATAAATGTTAATGTCAGAACTTCCATACCCTCTTCCGTTCTTTACCTTACTATTGTACTTTCGTTGTTTGCCGGAATTTTTAATAGGGAAGTTAGAAGCCTAGTGCGCCTGCCCCATTGATATACACATTTCACAAAACGATTACAATATTAATTAAACTATTGTAGAACAGTGGGGAAATTGTGGCTCAGAATAAATAAATATTGTTGAACATAATGTATCGTAGGTAGGTAATACCAACTCGAATATTTTTTGCTTACTGGTGAAACAAGTGGCATCGCATCAAAATCCTTGGCAGTAGTTTTAAAGATCTAAGCATACATAGGGACAGACCGCTGTCTGACAAAGGCGAACTTGTTGTTTTATACTAAGTATGTATTGAAGAGCGTCTGTGGCTCAGTTGGTCTGATACTTGACTTGTAACTGGGAGGTCCCAGGTTCGAGTCCGGCTACTATGGGACAATTTTTCAGAGCCTATGTACGCAACGCAACGCTCGTACGGTGAAGGACAACATCGTAATGAAACCCGCACACCACAAGGTGTGTGAACCCTATAACGGCGATGCGCTCACCCCCTGTCACGTTGGGTTAAATACGCTTGGTGAACCGTGGGTACTTGCTTTAGCAAATGCCTCTGCCTACCCCTCTTTGGGATTAAAGGCGTGAAGTGTATTTTTTTTAAGATAACTAAGTAAATAAAATAAAATAAGTTTGTAAGTGGAATTGTCAGCTGTTTATTTAGCATAATGCTAAATAAATAAACCCCGAAAATCCTACGAAGAGAATTTCTAATATCGCATGTTTGCAGACATTGATATTTAAATAAAATAGCATGAAGTTACCCTAACTCAACGTCGACGGCCGCGACGGGGTAATAATAGTCCGATAGGGAAAGAACTTTTATATATCATTACGCTGGTAGATATTACTTAAGGTCTAGTATTTCTGTAATCGCTGTAAGAAATATATGTCCAAGAAATATAGGTTAGCAAATGTTTTGCAATAGTGTGCATAAAAAAAAATTACATTGGTTACAGGTGCTTTGAGACTTGACAAATTAACTTTGACACTTGTAATGAGCATTCTTATGAATGTAACATCACAGATACATGAACATTTTAGCGTTGCAAATTACAAATACTGCGTGTAAAAGCACTTCGAGCAATGGTCTTAGAAATCTTGTTGGGTTCGTCAATATGAACAACTTTTACTATGGCGACAATGTGGGGAAACGTAATTTTTTTTTCATATCCATATGAAACAAACACTTTTTTTGCCTCGGGAGACGATTTTTGAAATTATATGGTATATTTGTATAGTTGTTGAAATTATTTTTTCATACTAAAACTTGTTCATATTTTCGAGTCCAACTCGTCCGTCTCGCGGTCCTTTTACACGCAGTTTAGGTAACTTTCAAGAAAAAACGATTTAAACCCGTAATATTTTAAGACCTTTGTGGTTTTATCATGGACGCCATTGTCAGAATTGAAAAAAAATTACGGAAAGCACCCGCTATCAACCAAAAAAGGATCATACAAATCGGTTTAACCATTCAAAAGTTTTGACGTAACAAACAAATACCGTCGTATTGTGAATCTCCTCTTTTTATTCGACATCGGTTGAAAATGGCGAATGCTCGGTGTTCTGTTACAAGTGCCGTAGATAGTCTATTATGTTACATGCTAATTGTACGGTCGGAAAAAAACTTAAGTTATGTTGTGTTGATACTTCCGTCTAATGACATTTATTTTAATATCAACGATGGGGTGTGTTCTTGAACTTCAGATTATTGACAGACTGTACATAAACGTGCAATGCATGAAAAATAGTCCAAAATAATGTAGACGCTTTTATTGGTTTTCACTTTTATTACGTAGTACCCCTGTAGTAAGGCATACTACAGGGTTGATGATTACCTACATGATGATAATGCATGGACAAACATGTCAGCTCGTATTGATGTAAAACATAATTATTAAGACATCTAAGGCTAAACATTCCACATCACTAATGTTGGTAATGAGCTGGGTGGTTGCTTGCATGTTCTGGGGGGTTTAGTTACATAACCCACAGGGGAACTCTTTTGTTTTATTTAATGTTAATATCATTTAGTGCCCTTGAGCTGTTCACCAGTCAGGCATGCATCCGGCCATCAAGCCTTTGTTAAATGAGTATTAAGTCATATTTATGTTAAGTATACTTAGCAGTAAGCCATGGCGATTTGAAAAGATGCCAGTTTCTTCCCGGTTCTTCTGGCCAGTAAAAGAAATTAATTCGAACCGGGGATGATTACTTTTGTTTTAAAGTCATAAATGACGTTCATCAAGTTTTGTGTTATGCTACTGTATATCTGTATGTTATAGCACTTATTAAGATGAAAAATAAACGCTTTGACTTTGACTTTGACATTACTGAGTAATAGAGTTTAGTTGAGAGCCTCTGTTGTCCAGTTGGTCGGACACTTGACTTGTAACCGGGAGGTCGCGGGTTCGTGTCCGGTTACTGGCCGTGTACCAATGGGACTCTTTTTCATAGTCTATGTACGCAACTCAACGCTCGTACGGTGAAGGACAACATCGAGATGAAACCTGCACACCACAAGGTGTGTGAACCCTATAGCGGCGATGGGCTCACCCCCTGTCACGTTGGGTTAAATACGCTTGGTGAACAGTGTGCATTTGCTTATTAAGCAAGTGCCTCTGCCTACCCCGCTTTGGGATTAAAAGGCGTGAAGTGCATTTTTTTTTAATTTTTTTAATAGAGTTTAGAAATAGGTGTCAGTCTCCACGCTTATGGATTAAACCGATACTACTAGTATTTATCATCTATAAAAAGGTAAAAAAAAGCTAGAAGCATTTCACTAACCGTGACAGGATCCTTCAGAGGGTTCGCAATCTGGGCTTGCTTGAAGAATATGTTTCCATGCGTTATTCTCCAGAGCATCCTCTCGAAGGACGCCACCCTCGCTGTTGGCACCACACCAGCTATGAAGCCCAAGTGGCCGATGCCACCTTCTGTGTTATGCACCTGGACTGAAGCCGAGATGCGACGCTGAGCGCTGTGACCTTGGAAGAAGGTCTGCATCTTCTCGATGAGGATCTTCAGCTCGATTAACGAGAGGTAATCGGTCTTAAGATTCTGAGCGTTTCTCGTTATCTCTTGAATCTCTGACTCGATGTAGTCTATGCGCTCCTGGTGATGAAAATAAAAAATGGTTACAACTATTGCAATGATTACCATGATCTAATTGGACGAGTAGTTAAGTCTTCCTGTTCGATGTCGTGGAGAATTATGGGAGTATATATGTATTGAAGAAATGTAGTTGGTATATTCATTGGGCATATGGAGAGAATGGATGAAAGTCGATTGACGAAAGAGATTTATATGGGTGATGTAATGGGCCGGGTGAGTAGGGGTCGCCCCAGAAGGACATATAAAGACCGGATTGGTGATGTCCTGACCGAAGGTGGCGTGAAAAGTACTCGAAACCGGAGGTCATGTATGAAAAGATGTATGAATGTAGATGAAGCGAAAGGGGTATGTCAGGATCGTGACAAATGGAGATCTGTAGTCTCTGCCTACCCCTCTGGGAGACAGGCGTGAAGTGTATGTATGTATGTAAATGTAGTTCTATGTTTTCGTATCTGTCCTAAAGGTAACTCGCTGAAAAACGTCCGGGGTATTTGACTCAAGGTCACTTAACTAAGTTATCTTGCGTGTGCAGTTGTCAGAGACTGTTCTGCGCACAAAACTGTGTACCTTTTATTAAAAAGCTCAGACGATATGCAGGTAATGCAGGCACACATATTTTTTGTTGTTCCTATATCTGTCATACGACATATTTTTAATACGATCTGCTTTCTTTTTATTTATTTATGTACATTTGACACGTATAGGTACTTACATACACAATAACAAAATAAAGAAAATCAGACAACTAAACGAAACAAATACAGAACAAGTAAACATTGTCGGTTTAGACGTGGCAAATGTAGAAGGGCTCTGATTCAGCGTGTGCTGGCAGTGACGTGGATAAACACAACACTTGCAGCGCTGATCTTCCACCAGTACCCGAGATGGATTTTTTGTCTGGGTTTTATTACAGACTCTAGCTGTTATGTTGTTACTTCAAAAGTAAAAATACTGTGAACGGTCTCTATTCTATTGAAATTGTTCACGTTATTTCCCAGATTCCTGGCAGAAGCTGGTTGCGAGAAGCCGAAAACAGATCACAGTGGCGTGCAATTGGAGAGGCCTATGTGGATAAGTATGGGCTGATTATGATCATGTAGTAACATCATACAACATAAGTCAGAGGTAAAATAACTGAACTGTCTGTAATGTTATCATTAAATCGGTACAGTCAGTCGGAAAACTTGTGTCTCGTGTTGTAAAAAAAAAACTAGCACACTGACGACTTCTCTGAAACAGACGCTAGTTTGCTAGTTCTCTGAAGAAGAACTAGCAATAACAGTAATATTCTGTATCTCTGAAACAGACTTAAAAACGCTATCACCTAACCTCAAGTATGTTAATCTCCCGTGGTCCCAGGATGCAGTGTGTGGTGGCGGGCGGTGGCGGAGGCTCGGGCAGCTCGCTGGCTACCCACCGCAGCTTGCGCTCCATCTCGCTGCAGCGGCGTACCTCGCTGACGTACCGGCGTTGGAACTCGTTGACGTCCGGATTCAGCTGGTGATGGAGGATTCACATTTTAACACTTTCGAGAGAATGGAAATGAGCCACAAATGACATTTATTGTTATAAGGATATAAAGGCATATATCTTGTTAACGCGTATAGGCATACGCGTTAACTGGCTGGGAATTAAGGTTATCTATTATACAGTGGACTGGCTTTTATGACAAGGTAGGCAGGAATCTTCAAGGATTAACACCTATGTATAGGTAACATGTCTTTACAAAATATAGGTACCTACCTATATAGCCTATGTCGTGAGTACAACAAAAGAAGATCTAGCAACAACTCTCATTAGGTGGGGAAGCCAAAATTTTAAGGTAGGCAGTGTCTTTTTGCCTATATGGTGTGCACGCCACTGCTATTATATTAGAATGTCTTTCTCTTTACTTATATGATTACAAGACTCAATATTGTTCACCGGGAGTAAAATAACAAAGGTAAGCTCGAGCTTATCTTTGATTATTTTCGCGCCTATATACCCGGTGAACAATATTGAGTTATAATGTCTGTGCGCGTTTCATTAAAATTGTGATGATTACAAGAGTCTAGGTACTATATACTCTCTATCTACCTCATAGATATACTCTTCTCAGAACTAATTAGTAAAGCCGTTCATATCAGTAAGTTCTTGCAATAAGAAATACGTTCTAATATATGTATGTGTCTAATAATATGTAATATACATATGGATGATATTGATGACTCCATAACAGCCCGCGACTTCTTTCAGGTGGACTAATATTTTGTATTTCCTGATAGAATAATAGAAAAAAATTGTTTGGAAACTGATCTTTTCTTTTTCGTTAGGAATAACAATGTCCTATACGGATAAGGATTGATAGTGTTTTTTACTCTCCTTCGGGAATGCATAAGAATTTTGGGATAAAATAAATTCTCTAAACATTGACCCGAAATTCTAAACCTATCTTTATTGCAAACTAGTGGACTCGACAGACGTTGTTCTGTCTTTAGTCTATAACCTCCAGGGTGGCCTGTGCCCAGCAGTGGATATCATTTTTTTTCTTTCATAAGAACCTTCTCCTATCATTAATAAGCACAACAAAGAAAGAATTAGCGAAATCGGTCCACCCTGTATCTTGTAACACTAAGTTTTTGTTTTGTACTTTCCAATAATACTGACCCGCACCTATGTTCTCCCATGTTGAGAGGTCGACTGGTAGAGAATACTGTGGTATTAAGTCCACCCATTGTACGTTTATATAAGGATTATAGGCGTGAGTTTGACCTATTTAGACTTTATTTACCTAATCTTGTATAAATAAATGGCCATTGAGGCGAGTTTATCTTGTACAGTCATTAGTTTTGTTGATTTGAACCCGAGTTCAAGAATGGAGATTATTATGCCGTTGTTAAATAATTCATTAGATATACAATCATGAGTAGGGAACATTTATACACTATTAGTGGACCCGACATACGTTGTCCTGTCTTAACTATTAATATAAAATTAATTTAATAAAATTGTACATAATTAAAGTAAAAAAAATAGTATAAAATTAGTAATCAATAAAGGGCAGCAGTGGATGTCTTTTTTTTTTCATAAGAACCTTCTGCTGTCATTATTAAGCACAACCAAATAAGAATTACGGAAATCGGCCCAGCCGCTCCGGAGTTATGCGGTTACCAACACATTTTGCGATTAATTTTTATATTATAGACTAGAAGACGCCCCGCGAATTCTATCGTGCACTTTCAGTATTAATTTATATAAAAAAATACTCGTACTACAAAATTTAAGAACAATTATTCAAAAATTAACGTTTTTCTCATAAAAACTTCTAACCCCCTTTTTACCCCATTAGGGAATGAATTTATATAAAATCTTTCTCATCTCACGTGAAGGTCATAAAAGGAACTCCTGTGCAAAATTCTTCAAAATTCGGCTTTCTAGGTTAAGGGTTCGGGGCTGGGCGTTGATGTTGGTGATGAATGAATCAGTAGTTTTACACCCGTTAATTTCGATGTTTATTTTTATAGGAATAAACCTTTACAGTTTTCATCTTCAGTTTCAGGCACATGTTTAAAGAAATACTTAATCCAGATTTTGAGGATATACATATACTTTACTAAGGACCATTCCCACTTTATATTAATAGTTCAAACCGGGTATTACGTCGCGAAATTAACCAAAGACAAATCACGGACAAATAACGATGGTAAGCTGAATGCTTGTATTTGACCGGTTTAAACTATTAATACAATGTCAGTGCGCCTTTCTTTAAAAAAAAACCCACTTTCGTCTGCTTTCAGCTGAACACTTTTGCAGTCATCATCATTAACAGCCCATACTGCTGGACATGGTCCACGACTCTCCAATTGCACGCCACTGTGATCTGTTTTCGGCTTCTCGCATCCAGCTTCAGTCAGCCATCTTGCGCATATCACCAGTCCACTTGCCTGGGGGCGTCCTACAGCACCGTTTGCTGAGACGCGGTTTCCACTCGAGGACTCGTTTGCCCTAACTCTACGAACCGTTCACCGTTAGGGCTAATGCAGATTTGTGTAGTACAGATACACTAAAGAGTAGAGAGCCTACTTACAAAATTTGAAGACAAGTCGCAAGGCAGTTAACTAGTGGTCAGGATATCGGCATCTAGGACGTCAGTAAGCTATATAATGCAATAATAAGTTCAAGAATTTGTCGTGAAGCATCTGTTTACTATTTACTTAGAAGGATTTCTGGCTCCCATAGCAATAGAGATATCCTAGTTTGGAGTCAATTGACCGTGTGTGAAATTTCCTCGTAAATTATACATTTTGAATAATTAGTAATCAGCCACATGACGTTCACTGCTGGACGAGGGCCTTCTCTAATGGTTTCCGTGATCGATTGGGAAATACCAATAATCGCCATGTTTGGCAGGGGGTTGGCCATCGCAGTGCTGTGGTTTAACTTACAGAGAGCGCTGCTGCCCGTCCTCTGGAGAGTTCCCTCGTTGGTGGTACATTTATTCAACGGCTAATTGAGTAAGTAATACTACGTTTTTACTACAGTATGATCGGTGATCAAGCTCAAGGAAATATCGTTTTATAGTTTCGTCAAGTCCTACGACTATCAACGACAATAATTTTACTGGCGATCGAATCAATATGATTGAGGGAATGTACGTACAATGTCTGTGTAATGACACCGAAGATGATCCCTCGTGGACATGAACAATCATACAACAAGTAGCTCAATGTATCTAGCCAGATGTGTTGCCTCCAATTGGGAATATCGGACACTTGGCAAATTGGCTACAACAAGACGGAAATAACGTTTTTATTGTGTTTTATGGATCGTAAAAACTGTTACATGTGTGATGTGGAACATCTGAATTTTCTTTTCTTTTTATTCGTCTCTCCTGTTAGTTAGTGAGGTCGGCCAAGAAAATTTACTTAAAGAAACCCTAAGTTTGAACATATAGATGTAATGTTTTTTTTAACACATTATAACTCAATATTATTTGCCGGGTATATCGGCGCGAATATAATCGAAGACAAGCTCGATTTGGATGTAATTAGACAAGGAATATTGGACAAAAAACTGTATATACCATGATCACAATAAGTTGTATTTTCGTCGAAATATTGTTGTTAAACTTCAAACTTAACTTCTCCTTTTACTTCCAAAGCAGGGTAGGTAGCACTTGCTAATCAAATTCCATTGGTTCACCAAGCGTATTTAATCCAACGTGACATATTGTGGGCCCATCGCCGTTGTAGCGTTCACACACCTGGTTTTCCTTCACCCTATAAGTGTTGCGTTCTTTTTTTGATGATCAGAAAAAATAGTTTTTTACATCCAACAGTTCCATGATTACGAAGAATGTAGACAAACTGACAAACTTAGCATGATTAGAAAGCTATATTCAATGGTTTACTGAAACTACGCGGATGAAATCGCGGGGCGTCTTCTAGTCTATATACATATATAAAACTCAGTCCTGACTGATTCATTCACCACTGACTCATCAACCTCCAGCCCAAACCCATCACCCTAGAAAGCTGAAATTTAGCATAGGGTTCCTTTTTGTGATGTTTACGTGAGATAAGGAAAATATAATTGTTTCACCATTTCAAAACCCATCCCCTAAGAAGGTAAGAAGGAGATAAACGTAAATTTCGGTTTCGGTTATGGATGAAGCCGGCGGTAGTATTTTTGAATAGAAAATAATACTGAATCTGCGCGAATGTAATCGCGGGGCGTCCACTTGTCTTGATATAAAGTGCATTCTACATTATTTCCATTGCGTCATCCAATCCGGCCGCTCAAAAGCCATACATTGACGCATCGAGTTACCTAACCAATTAGTACAATAGACTCTTCCAACGAGCTAAAATACGTCTGGACCGTTTGGGGTCAAGGCACGGGATGACGCCGGTTAATTGGATGGATGTGGATGAGACGAAAGCCGTGCGCGCCGGAATTAAAAGGATCGTGAAATATGAATTCGTATCCGTTCAAAATTTTACTAAAAATGTGACGTGGACAGATAGAATCGTCGCAGAAAACATCTTTGACTGAAAAAAAGATTTTCCGGTATCTTCTTAACCAATCCTTCAAAACCTAATGGAGACATACGATGTTCGTTGATGGAGGTCACAGAGTCCGTGGCTGCGTGGGGATTTCCAATTTCTGCAACCACTGTTTCCAAATAACTGGTGGTAGCGAACAGGTCATGTGAAAGAAGAACTCGTCGGAGAGTACGTATGTTCTTTCAACTCGTTTTGATAGATGTGAGCGACATAATGTCAGCTGGTCATCGTGGTAGGCTTTAGTTGCTAGGATTTATAGGGAAAAATATTTACATATCTAATGATTTTGCCCTACGAATATCTCTTACATCGTAAGAGATATACCACGATGACCAGCTGACATTATGTCGCTCACATCTAATCAAAACGAGTTGGAAGAACATACATACTCTCCGAAAATAAGTTTATTTATGAAGAATATAAGATGAAGTAGGCCTCATCTTATATTCTTAATAAATAAACTTTTTCATTTCATTTCATTTTCATCTTGTAATGGAAGATACACGGCCAGTAACACGTAATTTACGTCATAGCATTACGTACAATATCATGGTTAAAGCTCGTAGAGAATTTGGTTTAGGAGCCTCGCCTTTATAGTTGAAAGGCGCGGTCTTCACCGCTCACTGTCGGCTACTTTATTATAAAAACAATATGTTGCGTCAAAGGGGTGAGAAGGGGGCGGTTTGTGGGTATAACACTAT
>SJJU01011577.1:0-16542 GCA_012932125.1 Conopomorpha cramerella
TGCCTACCCCTCTTTGGGATTTAAGGCGTGAAGTGTATTTATTTTATTTTTTATTTTTAAATTAAACTGACTGTTACAAGAGAACACAGTGTTTTAAATAAACAAAATGTTGTATGACGAAAAATACAATGCAAACAATAGAGACGTCAAACAAGTAAATTACACAAAACAAAACATTGTTGTGCAAATATTGACGTTTCAATATGCAAATGTTTAGACGGTACGTTTTCTAAAACGGAACATTTTGTATAGAATTTACCGAGCATATTTTCGATGTATTGTAATGCAATTGGTGCATTTTCCACTGTAATAGTTTTCAGGCAATTATTTGCTCTGGTATTTTAGTTAATTTTATATGGTGTTATTTACAACTAAAATTCGTTGGTCCGAAATATGGCCTGGTAGTTCTTGGCTAATTTAGTTCCGTTTGCGAAATTGAAATAAAAAAACTAGCTGACCCGACAAAGATTGCTTTACAGTCTTCCTATTACTTCTGATATAACATGCTTCATTTCCGTAACCCAAAAACGGGATGGACAGAACCTTGGATCACAAGCATCCTTCGGTTACATTTAGCTTTATAAGGAGTTCAGAGATCAATAGACGTCGTCAGTTACAAGTAGCTAGCTCATACCCTGATTAAACCTAAATCTCCAAATCCCATAGGCGGCTCCTACGACATGCCAGGAAGAAAGGGAGCTATATCTACATTCCAGATCAGTACAGGATACATGTTGATCTGAGATAGGATACTACAATTATAATTTTTGCCAGGTGTTCGATATGGGCACCGGCTTGCTGTTGGCGAACGTCACGAGTGATGATCCCGAGTTTCTGGTGAAGGACCTCTCCAGCACCAACGCTTTAGCTGTCTCCGTGAGGGCCTTCAACAAGAAGGGTGTCGGCGAAGCGTTGACCCTGACTTCAAGTTTACTGAAGCATCCACAGAGGCAGACTGGTGAGTGTCATTTTTAACCCCCGACGCAAAGATATCCGTTAGATACCCATTTACACTACATGTTAAGTTCCATTATATATAAATTAGGTTACCTGGAAGAAATCGCTCTGAGCGATAAGGTCGCCATTTGCAATCTTACCATTGTTAGTTTTACATTTTGTAATGTACAGTGTGCAATAAAGAGTTTATTCATTCATTCAAAGACGACGGGGTGTTGAGTGTCAAGTTTAAAGTGTTAGTGTGTGTATGTGTCTGTCTGAGGCAACGTAGCTCTCAAACGGATAATCCGATTTTAATGTGTTTTTTTGTTTGTTTCAAAGCTGATTTGATCGAACGTGTTATTAGCTATATTTGATCGATATCTGTTCAACCACTCAAAAGTTATGGGGGTTGAAAGTGGGGATGAAAAATGTAACTTTTCTTCAATTGGGCAAATATCTGACCACCGTGCAACGTCCTGTCCGATGTTAAGTTGCGTTGAAGTCTGCAAGGGAGCACACTTGTCTATTAAGTACAGTTGGCCAAGAAACTGGTCAATTACCGAAGGTTGAAACTCATATGAATGTCACTAAACATAAAGGTTCATTGCTTACTTGTCGCAGTATGATAACTGTACCTTATTGACGTTTTAGTGACACAAGAAGTGTCATCAACATTAATAGACGACTTTCTTGCCCTCCGGACGACTTCGACATTTTCTTAATCTTGTCACTCTCCCAGCTTGTCTCTATTTTAACTAGTCATTTCTTTACTTTGTCTCTCTTTTAAAATTGACTCGTTCCTAACTCGTGTCCACTCTGGACGACATCGACATGTTTTGAACTCGTCTCTTTGAATCATGCATTTTTCTTTAACATTCACTTAAACATAAGAACTTTACCAAGTTTTACTTTAAACGAATTAGGAAGGAGTCAGGTTAGGACGGAGAGAAGTTTAAGAGAGAGGACAAGTAAGAAAATGCCAAGTTAAAAAAGAGACGAGCCGGGGCAGTGACAAGATTAAGAAAATGTCGAAGTCGTCCGGAGGGCTTTCTCCCTTGGCCGACCGTACCTAAATATTGGTATTAGCAAAACAGAAGTAGAGTGAGCTGCCCTGTGAGGTTCAAGCGAAATGAAAACGTCAGTTCGTTTCGTGTCTTTCCATTCGTTTTCGGCAACGTCAACCAATCGCAAACGATGAACGATCTCTTGATTGATTTCGTTTTCTTAATGTTCTAACCTCACAGTTTTTAGGGTTCCGTACCTCAAAAGGAAAAAACGGAACCCTTATAGGATTACTTTGTTGTCTGTCTGTCTGTCAAGACCCTTTATCTCAAGAACGCGTGGACGTGTCAAACTGAAATTCACGTGAAAAACTCAGGTCTATTGTCCCTTTAAGCGGTGAAAATATCAAACTTTTAAGTTAACGCGTTCAAAAGATACAGCAGTTTATACCGACACCTTAGACGAATTTCCGTCACACGCTAGGGAATCAAAACCTACAGGGTACTTCCCGTGAACTCAGAATCTTGAAATTCGGCACGAAGCAACGTTGTATAGTACAGATAAAGGCAAAATTGCGAAAATGATAAATTTGAAGTTACATAAAATATAATTTTTGCTTACATGATATATTTTTTTTTTGATAATTGTAAACTTACTACCTACCCTTTTCCACATGAACGCGTAGAGACATTAAAGTTGAAATTCATATCAAACACTTCTTAAGTCTTGTTGCCTCTAAGCTGTGAAAAAATGGTTTGTACGGCGGAACCCACGGTGCGCGAGTCCGACTCGCACTTGGCCGGTTTTTAGTTTATCATCTTCATGTCAGCCTACTGACTTCTACTGTTAGACATAGTCCTTCCGCAAGTCACTACATGGATCGCTTTTGTGCCATCCTCCGCAAAGATGGATCTGATTAATCAAATGTCAAAAGAAGTTATATATACGAGAAGAATTTTATTAACATAGCGTATCATAAAGGTAACTGTAAAAAGTTTATGCCGCCATCTTGCAACGACCGCCATATTGGATTAAAAATGGCGGCAATGGGGATATTTTCATTAATTAATTTTTGTATGGAGAGTTTGAGATTAATGACAGAAATATGAATGGTATCTGTCAAATAAACGTCAAGGAAAATTTCCCATTAATGAATTGTGCAAGGTCATCTCAACCAAATTATAACGTGTTTGCTAAATTTCCGCTCGATAGCGTCAACGGAAGTGGGTGAAGTATTGATTGCAAGATTCCAGAGTTAAGTCTGGTACACACTCAGTTGCATCGCTCTGGAATCACAGCAATACAGATATGTATGGTTGTCTTACTATACCTCCTCAGTTTCTTATATTTCCGTACTAAAGCATTATTTTCAATAGATAAGATCACCCTACAACTTAAAAATCATTAATCAATAGAATACGAAATTCTAGCAAATGAAAAATAATATGCAAATGTGCAAAATTGTGCGCAAAAGTTTAAGTATCAGACTTGAAAATGGTATAAGCAGCACAGGAAAATGAGAGTAGCGTAACCAGCCATTAGCGAGCGAAGCAACTAGTCCCAGGACACACAAAAACAAAATATGAAGTTATACTTTTTCATCATAATTCATACCAGATTCGTTGTATTTATGTCTACTTTCATAGTGCGAACCGCCAGGATGTGGAATGACTTGCCGGAGTCTGTGTTTCCTGTGCAATACAGTCTGAAGATCTCCAAGTCGCGGGTGAATAGGTACATAATGAACAAGTGTGCTCCATCGTAGACCACAACATAGCTGCTTAACAAGGGTTCATAATGTTAAAAAAAAATACACGAACCAAAAGGGTTGCGTCTACTTTTATAATGCAAACCTCCAGGATGTGGAATAACTTGCCGGAGTCTGTTTCCTGCGCAGTATAGTCTGGAGGTCTTCGCCAGTAAATAAGTACCTAGGGAACGTGTGCTCCATAGCAGACTACGTCGCTACTTACCATTAGGCAGAATAGTGGTCGACCGCTTGTACATAATGCATAAAAAAGAAGCAAAATGATGACTGGAATTGCCCATGACCATGATATCATATTCCGGGTCACATACATACATACACTTCACGCCTGTCTCCCAGAGGGGTAGACAGAGACTACAGATCTCCATTTGTCACAGTCCTGACATACCCCTTTCGCTTCATCTACATTCATACATCTTTTCATACATGACCTCCGGTTTCGAGTACTTATCACGCCACCTTCGGTCAGGACATCACCAATCTGGTCTTTATATGTCCTTCTGGGGCGAACTCTACTCACCCGGCCCATTACATCACCCATATAAATCTCTTTCGTCAATCGACTTTCATCCATTCTCTCCATATGCCCAAATGTCCAAGGTCACATATAATAAATATACATATTATAAAGGATTACTCTATCAACTCACGGCCAGTCTTAACCCTCCCAGCTCAAGTTCCTGTCAAGGTGGAGCTGACCACGGTGCTCATGATAACCCTGGGCGCTGTCGGCGTGGTGGCAGCTCTCAGCATCGTGTCAGCAACTATCTTCTGCTGCAAACACTGCAGCAAGAAAAACAGTAAGTACCTATAAATGCAAGAGACATATGATATGTGCGTGAAAGGTGCAACTGCAGAAATGACGAATGATAGAGATGAATGGCGAAAAGAAATGTGTTGCGCCGACCCCATCTAGTGTGAGATAAGGGCAGCAAAATGATGATGACCTATAAATCACGGTGACCCAAAGAGCAGGCGAATCACCTTGTTTTGGATTTAAAGATGTTCTTTTGTTTTTGTAATTGACGACTGTCTCCCAGAGAGGTGGGTAGATGCTATCTGCTGCACAAGTTTTCTATCTGATATGATCCTGATGATACGATCCTGATTTACCTCTGGATTGACAACGCAATACTATAATAATAATAAATAAATAATTAATATTTTTCAACAACACACACATTGCCTTCATCCCATGTTAAGTAGCTAAAGCATTTGTGTTATGGAAATCAGACAACGATATAATATATTTACTTATATGTGTATATTTCATTTAAATATATAAATAAAACACCTAGACACATCCAACAAGTGCTTAAAGGCTCATTACTTAAGCACCTGTCAGCGGTGGGAATCGAACCCACGACCCTACGAAGCAGATGCAGACATGCTGACCACTACACCAAAGGGCCCGTCAATACTAGTTTGCCAACCGTTTCACTGTTAAACTGTAAATTTACCACCCGGTGACATTTTGAGGAATTAAAAAGTACCTACCGCTACTAGTCGCCCCTTACGTTTTTTTTATACCTAAGATACGCCCCTATGATTTATCTGGTCTGGCATCATCAAACACTCGTCTCTATTTTATGGGTCCACCGTTGAATTATCTTCTTTCTAACAAAAAAAAATCGGTTTATAAATGAGGAAGTAAACACTAAATCTAGCCGTTTGGTGACGGCGAATAGAATACATGTGTCACCACCCCAGCGCAGCTTTTCCCGTCTCGGGTGTCGTAAGAAACGACCGAGGAACCTCTCCAGAGAACGGACAGCGGCGCTCTCTGTGTTAGTTAAACCACAACACCACTGCGATCACCAACTCGCCTGCCAAGCGTGACGATTTTCGTCATTTCCCTCAAATTATCATGGAAAACATTGGGGGAGGCCAGCAGTGGACGTCGTGGGAAAAAAAACTATATATCGACTTTGAACTACAACAGGTCCTATCTGATCTTAAAAGTTCATGCAATTTTTTAAACAAAAAGTACTAACTGACATAGTAATACTGATCAAACTCGTATCATACTGATGGGTTAGATAGGACGTATTACCAGTGCGTAGTCGATATAGGGTCGAATTGTAACCTTATTTTCTGAAGTCGAAATTGTTGAAGTCCTTTAAAAATCCAAATTCCTATGTCTACGGAGGCCGAATTTCTGCCCACCGTGCGGCGGCCTCCTTAACCACTTGTTCCTGAGTTAATATTGTAAGCTAGAATACAACGAAGTTTGTTTATGTGCAATAAAAGGGCTACTTATACGAAGAAAAAAAGGGGAAAAGCTGGAAAATGGTGTGTCGTTTTAATGACACAGTCGGCATATGGGCTACAGTTTTATAGGAATTTACATACAATTTTAGTTATTAACCAGTGTATCGTAAACGACACGGTAGGGACAAGTGGATTGAGGATGAAGAATCTGTGTGATTAAACCGGTTTTTTTTTTGTTACAGATAAAAACGAGAAAGATAAGAGGCAGCAAGATGAGTCTTCCAACCTTCCTCTAACAGGCAGCAAGGAAACGGAAAGTGTCGACAGTCTTGGTAAGAAGTTTAACAACCTCCTGGCCGCGTACCATGTGGTCTTATTTGGACGAACTAACTTTCTTAGGAAGTCTCTAAGATCTAACATCGCTGCTTAACATCAGGCGGGATGATGGCTTGTTAACTGTGTCTAAGTTTACGAAGAATCTCATCAGCGATTCTAAGTTACAAACTCACATGAATGTCATAAGACTTTAAGGTTCATTTTTTACTTGTCACAATATAACAAATCTACCTTATTGATGTTTTAGTGACACAGGAAGTGTCATCGAAACTGTCAGACCACTTTCTCGGCTGTCCGTACAACTATTATTATTACACTAGCTGTCCCGGCAAACGTTTGTTTTGCCACAAGAAGTCGCTTTTGTACCCCGTGTATTGGAAGAAATAAACCTTTTAAACCTTCCCTGGACTTCTATTTGTAATTCAAGACCAAATTTAGCCAAATCGGTCCAGCGGTTCTTGAGTTTTAGCGAGACTAACGAACATCAATTCATTTTTATATAATAGAGATTAGACGAGTTCTCAAACGCATCAACATGACCTACTTTTGTCGCATTTTATCACTGTCATTTGCTTCCTGTATGACTGAGGGGAGAAATCGACTGATATGTCTCGAACAATAAATAGTGGGCCACCCTTGGATGTAGTGAGGGTAATAGTATGTAGTATGGTCGTTCCGGGGGCCCCGGCAGTAAGGCGCGAGTGGTCACCGTGGGATTTTAGTGGGTGTGAGTCCCACATAACCCCGCCGTGGTCCCCGCCAGCGGTGGGATATCCATAACGGACTTTCCGTCAAAAAAAATGAAAAAGAAGGTTACTTTTTCTAATATTTTTATACCAAACTTGCTGACCCAAAAACGTTATTTTGCTAATATTTTGTAAACATTATTAACAGTGTTTCTCTGCTAAAACATGAATGCAATGTACATATAAACTTTCTTTATGAATCATTCTGTCTATTTACTAAAGATAACCGCATCAACATCTGTTGCATAGTTTTAAAAAAGGGACAGACAGACGAGAGACGAATTTGTTTTATACTATGTATTGACCAGTGGACGCCCCTCGATTTTATTCATGTAGTTTCAGTATTTTAAAAAGTTGAGTCGCATGATGTGTGACATAGCAGCCAATCACAGCGCATATTTGTTTCTATACCGTGTCTTTCTTGAGGCGCGTGATAGGGCTGCCACTCGTCACTGCAACGCTGCCTGGAGTGACCAACTAGTTAACCCTTATCAAACAACGGCTAGTATATTGCTACTTGACCAACACATACTTTGAACCTTATTGAATGTCTTCACTGGAATTATCTAAAGATTTCAGAGAAGTCATCATCACATAGGGAATGTAACACTACAGGACACATACATAACTATTTAAACATTAAACAATAATTTTACATAATATATATATCATAGATTTGATGAGCAACATCACACGGGTTTGCGTGATGAAGTTCTTCATTAGAATAACAAACGTCAATAGAGTCTAAAATCCATCAGAAAAACACCTAACCTTGTCCGATTAAGGGTTAATTAACGCAAAACAAAAAAAAACATTGTTCCAGAGAAAAACCCCGACATAATACCGCTGGATGGGAAAATCGGCGACAGTTGTTCAAATAAATCATCAACAACCGACTACAGTTCCATACGTCCGCTGATATCGAAATCCCCGAGTGAAAAATACGACCAGATACCGCCCAACTGCCACCAGTACAGTTACGACCACAACATCGAGCCATGCAACCAGTACATACAAGTTAGACCCATGGATTATAGAATTAGACCGAATTTTCCATCGGCCATTAGTCAAATGCCAAATCTCGGACCGAGTTTGCAGTCTCTGGGACCGATGCATATGCCAGTTGGTCCCGAGTTCCACAATATGAACAGGCAGACCAATGACAAGGTCTACGAAGACTGGTTGAAGTATAAGAATGCTTTGCCGCTAAATACAAGTGGTTTGGTAAGTGTAGCACATTTTTTTTTCATTATTCTTTTGAACGCTCTTATGCAAATTTTGTTACAAATACACACATCAAGTGTCTAGGGATCAAGAACATTTCTAGCTATAAAAAATCTAATCTTCTGGATTGGTCTCCTACCTAATTCCCCATGCCTGTACCAATGACTTATCAACACATTTTGAATAAATAATGAATGTATTCAGTTTTTGTGAAATATATTCTTGATTGCAATCTTCTAAATTGTACTTGATCCCTAGACACTTTTGATGTATGTATTTATACCATCTGTTACCAACCATTGTAGAACGCAACTAAATATATTGAGTATTCAGAAATGACAAGACATAGTATAATACGCTGCGAAATAAGAAAATGCCAATAATCTTGATATAACTTCCAACAATCACAACGCTTATTTCATTTATGTGACGACGTTTCTTAAAGCGTGTTCTAGGGCTCCTTCAATCTGATATAAACATTTAAAGGGTAAAATAATTATTTAAGACATTACTACAAAATGTGAATTATATTTAGTAGAGTAAGATAACATGAATAACGTGTACCAATGGGACTCTTTTTCAGAGCCTATGTACGCAACGCTATGCTCGTACGGTAAAGGACAACATCGTGATGAACCCCGTACAACATAAGGTGTGTGAATCCTATAACGGCGGTGGGCTCACCCCCTGTTACGTTGGGTTAAAATCCGCTTGGTGAAACGTAGGAACTTGCTTAGCAAGTGCTACCTCTGCCTCTGCCTACCCCGCTTGGGATTAAAGGGCGTGAAGTGTATGATGAACATGAAAGATTAGGATTCAAGAAATGCGATCCTTTTCTAATAAGACCTCAAGATTCTGTTTCAAGTTACAATAAAATATATTCAGTTTTTGCACAGCTAGAGAACCAAAACGATATTTAATACGCTCTGGTTTCTGTCTCAATTAATGGGAAAATAATACGAATCGCTAACGATTAAAATAATCTCCTTTCTCCGCCAATGCGGTCCCAACGTCTTTATCAGATCGTCGGAGTTACATAGTTGAAAGTCCACGTTTATATTTATGAACTAATATTATGTTGGACATTTATAATAGGCCATTTGACATTTTTCGTAATAAGACATTAGTCGTAAGAAAGGCTAGCCCCACTGCTCTTTACGTATAAATTCAGAATAGGCTGTAAAAAAGACGACCGAACTCTCCAGAGGACGGGCAGCAGCGCTCTCTGTGAGTTAAACGGCAACACGCCAGGATGTGGAACGAATTGCCGGAGTCTGTGTTTCCTGCTCAGTACAGTATGAAGGTCTTTAAGTCGCGGTTGAATAGATACCTAATGAACAAGTGTGCTCCATCGTAGACCACATCGCTGCTTAACATCAGGCAGGATGGTGGTCAAACGCTTGTTCATAGTGATAAAAAAAAAACTACTGCGATCGCCAACCCGCCTGCCAAGCGTGGCGATTATTGACATTTCCTCTCAAATTATCACGGAAATCATAGGGAGAGGTCCTCATCCAGCAGCGGATGTGGCTGATGATGATGATGATGATCATGATCTAATAATAAATTTTTCTCCCACAGCTTCAGCCGGAGCAACTGATGCCCCCAGAGATGTTCGCGTCGCACACCATCTACACTAACCCCAGCAGGAATCCGCTGAACTTGGCCCAGATGCCCGAAATCGATCCGAGATACAACATCGACGTCCCAAGTTTCGACCCGAGACTGGGAAGCACGATAATGCAAGAGCCAAGAAGTTGCACCAACTCACCACCGGTCAGATTTAACACTGACAACTCCGTGTACTTCAGCAAGAACGTTCTGGAACGTTATTCGAACACTTTGCCGCACTTGAGTAAACATAGGATAAACGGTGAGTTTGGAATGTTGGTTTTATGAAGATTTTGGAAGTCGTAGCGCACATGTGGTGAGAGGTGCGTTCTTAGATAGTGTAGCTCAGTTTACTGTGACGACGTGCGACTTAGCTAGGTCGGCCCAGTACAGTCGTATACAAGCTGAGCTGTACAGTTCGCAGTGTGAGCTGAGCTGGCGTCGCATGTGTACTCTTACGTAGTGTAGCTCAGTTTACTGTGACGACGTGCGGCTTAGCTAGGTCGCCCCAGTACAGTAGTGAACAAGCTGAGCTGTAGTTCGTAACTTCTGCTGAGCTTACTTTGCGATGCTAATTCATTCTTAAAGCAGTGTGCCTAATTTATTTAAAACATCAATAACTTTACAGTTTTCTTACTAATCTTATTTAAAACCTTATTTTGGGGCGAACTATTTAGGAAAGCAAATTCACATCAAAAAACTGTTAAACGAATTACTTAACTCCCTAAAGTAACACTTAAAACCTCTGAATAGGGTTGAAGTTTAATTGAAAATGGATGCCTCTGGGAGGCGTTGATGGTACATAATTTATGGTACAAATGTTTTTGCTGTTTGTGATTAATGGTACCTAAATTTCGATGTTGGAGAGTTACAATTTCAGAATATCGTGAGCTGATTTCGTTGATAATCTCCTTTCGAAAAGGTTTCAAGATATTTTGGTAATTTTCTTCAAAAAACCTAGGCCCCAGTGGCCCAGTCAAGTTATATCGTCAATGGGAAACGTTTTCTATGTTAATTTGATTCTTAAAAAGAGATTTATAGAACATCAAGATTTTCATTTCATTTCTGAAGATAAGCGCTAAGGCATGAAAATATACTATTAAGATAACACTCAAATTATTATTATTTAGGTACTTATTCAAGAAATTATACTGATATGAAAATTTCTGAAATCGTAGTGGTTGTGTGAGGAGAACGCAAAATCTCTGCTTAGACCCACACACTATCACGTTGGGTAAAATACGCTTCGTGATATTGGTATTTGGTACTTTCTTGCAAAGTGTCTCTTTGCCTATCCCACTTTGGGATTGACAGAGAGGTAGTTACCTAGTTGTCGAGTTCTCGGACTTGGTAATTGGGAATCTGTGCCTTCGAATTCAGTCGATCCACTCTTTTTATGAAAGCGGTAGATTCACCAACTATTAAGTTAATAACGCTTTGTGAACCTTGAGCATTTTAAAAGCAAGTGTCTGCCTACCCCGCTTTGGGATTAAAGGCATGAAATTAACTTACGCCATTCAATCCGACAAAGGGGTAGGCTTCGAAAATGTTTGGGGTTTTTTAGTAGCGTAATAAATACGCTAGATAAAGAAGAGCGTATGTGGTCTAGTTGGTCGGATACCTGACTTGCAATCGTGGGGCCGCGGCTTCGAGTCCGGCTTCTGGACGTGTACCAATGGGACTATTTTTCAGACAGGACAACATTGTGGTGAAGCTCGCACACCACAAGGCAAACCCTATAACGGCGACAGGCTCACGTTGAGTTAAATACGCTTGGTGACCCATGATTGCTTAGCAAATGTCTCTGTTTATCCCGCTTTAGGATAAAAGGCGTGATGTGTATTATTATTATTATTCTGAGCCACTGTTGTCCCACCACAGGGAAAAGGCCTCTCTCGCCTCCTTCCACGCCATGCGATCTTGGGCGGCGTTCCACCATCCTTTGTCGTGACTCCAACGCTTTCTGGGGCGACCACGTCATCTCTTGCCATTTGCTGGTTTGGCTCTGGCCATTCGGTTGTTTTTTTGGCCCAACGGTTTGGTTCCATTCGGGCGACGTGTCCGGCCCAGTCCCACATCACACACACACACTCATTGTATGAAAAATAAATAAAATGATTAAAAAACATTAGAGGATTTATTTGTTTATATGCTCCACAGGTGCACAATCCCAAGTACCGGAACTAAAAGTGACCGCAACGCCCACAACCAGCCAATCAGAGGACAGCAGCAGTAGAACTGTCAACATGCAAGATTGTGGATGAACCTCGCTCTAAAGCCCAAACAGTGACTACAGTGACAATTCAGTGACACAGTGAACTTATCATTATACAGTGTACAGTGAAGTTAGGAAACAGTGATTATAGAAATAAAGATACTTTAGGTGAAGTGAAACGTGGACATTGTAAACTGAAAGTGGACAAAGTTATGTATTGCGTTATAATTGTTAAATGTCACATAAAGACAGAATGTGTAATGACAATTTTGGACTAATGGGCCATCGGCAAAAAATGTGTAGATTATCACGTCAACAAACGTCAATAGAGTTCAACATCGATCAGAAAAAGACCTAACCTTGTCTGATTAATGGTTAATAGTTTAAAACGGGTATTACGGCGCGAAATTCAATTATTTTTATTATTATTTTTGTTTCCCACTATCGTTGCCGGATTTTTTTTTAGAAACCTCGTAATTTTTTTAACAGTTTGACCACTAAGATAACGAGGTTTTGCTGCCATTGCTTTTTGCCGACGGCAAATTGGAAATGAGTCATAATAAAACTTTTTAATGTTGTCTTTATGATAGAGATGTCACTTTTATTAGGTGACAATAAAACGAAGAGAATTTTATGACAATTTTGTGACGTTAAATTATCTATTTTAAGCTAGGTACTTATTTCTAAAATAACACTCAATGTGTAATTTTTTTTAATTTATTTTATTTACAATTGGAATCATAGAGCAACATAATATAATTTTATTAATACAGAATTTTTCATATGCTAACCGCAATAAGATCTCCATCTAGTGACTAAGTTATGAAACATAAAGTAGTTATATTCGGGCCATTTCAAAAGATATTGTATTATTTATTTTTCTAATTATTTTTCGTACCGTCCAAAAACCATAATAATTATTATTTCCGTGCATCTCTGGCAAAGTTATTTGAAATAAAAGTAAAATATTTAACGAGTTTATTCTAAAATCAGCTTCCGCCCGCTTATTTTCTTATAATACTGTTATTCTTTAAAAGAACCTATTTGAACATTTTTGAGTGAATCTATGAAATTAAGTAATGAAATGCAAAAGTCAAAGGACCATAAAATAATTATAAAAAAAAATGAAAATCTTACTGAAATTTTAGTTCTTTTTCGACCAGCCCATTCGAATTTAGCACATATGAAAATTAAAACAAGATTTATGAAATCTGTCATTTTTCACAAACATTTTCCGGTTTCTTTATCTGTTTATTCCCAGTAGTTCTTTTAGCAGTAGCTGAAGGAACATTCATACTTTTGTTCCAAAGAGTAACTGCTAAAGGAAGAAATGGGAATAAACGCTTTCATCCTTTTTTTGTAAAATAAATAAACGAGCCTTTGAACACCGTCCAATCTGACGTTTAGCAGCGATGTGGTCTACGATGGGGCACACTTGGCTCCTATTTACCGCAGTAATTCGAACACAGGCTCCGGCAAATCATTCCACATGCTACACCCACTGTATTTTTTTAACTCGAAATATTTAATTGAATATGGTTTATTTTTTAAATTAAATGCATGCTGTGCACCTGTTAAATTTACTCAGAAATGGCTGAATTGGGCCCTAAATAATATAAAAGGCCCATTTAGGCGACTCTTTTCTTGCTCATTCAATAGCATAACTACTTAAAAGAGGTTCAAAATACTTTAATAAACTCAACATTTCATCAAAATCGATCATAGCGTTTCGAAGGAATGTAGCAACTACTTAATAATTATACAGCAGTCAAAAAAATGGTACCTAACTAAATGGGCCCTAAGGTTGAAACGTCAAAATTTAATGCAACTTACTGAAATTAAATCAAATTATAAGACTGAAATTTGTATGAGAACGCATTGAGCGAGATTTCAACGACTCTGCATTATTACGTGAATACCAACACAAATTATAACATAATATATATATAGCTACAAGGCCACATTAAAACCTGAACCCAGGGCATAAATTATAATCATACGTTCTAACTGGATTAAGACCTCGTTTAAGGTAGACTTTCGAGCCAAGCGTCACAGACGCGGCTTCAATAGCGTCACTGACAAAGAAGGAATGGCAGTGACGTTACAGCGGCACTGTGACGTCATTGACGCCGCATCTGTAACGCTGAGCTCGAATGACGATCCCTAGAATTTCGTACAATTGCATAGAACATCAATCTGTCGCCCTGTAGCGGCGTCAGTGTCACAAAAGACGTGTAATTTAGGGGCATGAAACGCGTAGCCGTTCGCGGCGGGAAACCATACATTTCGATGAACTGACAGTCAAAAACTATAGGTAATGACAGGTGTTAATTTGCAGCAGACGTTTCGGTAAACCAACGTATGTTATCCATCGTGGTTATTATTTTTCGCAAAGAAACCATCATAGGTGAAAATACTTTAGGTTTCTAAGTTATTGAGGTTCAATGCTGCATGGGTTGAAGTTGAAAGCGCAATGGTTTTAACATAGTTATAATCATGTCGAAACGTCAAGCTATCAACGAAGGTAAGCTGAATGTTTATCTTTGGTTAATTTTCGCGCCGTAATACCCGGTTTAAACTTTAAAGATTCACGTCTTTATCCTTATTACAATAAGGGTGATGTCTAAGGCCATTTAAGAGTTGGTGTACACGATATTTTTTGTTTGGGTAATCGATACAAAACCGCCTGGGTTCTGTTTTGTAAAAGTCTTAAGAATAAATTTGCAATTCAATATATATACAGGCTGACTTCGGGATCATCTTGCGGAACAATAATTTCTTACTCAGCAAATGACAGCGATTTAATTGATATACTTATTTTCTTGAACAAAGTTTTTTTTTGTTATAAATGTTTGTGTGATCATATATGTTGTTGTAAATATGATCGATAAGAACGAATCATTTAACCAAGTTTAAAATATCTCAGTTACAAAAACAACTATACTGGTGGAATAGATATAATTTTCTGTGTTAGAAAATGTTGGTCCGGATCATAACCCGGAAGTCACCCGGTATATTTATTATACATAAAACGTTAAGTATAAATACGCGAAGAAATGCATGTATATACAGTGTAAATATGTACTTACTTCATAAATTTTATGAATCGTAAGCTTACTAGTCAAAAGTCTTGGTGTATATTCAGAAAAAAAATATCAAAACATGAATCATCATCATCATCAGCCACATGACGTCTACTGCTGGTCGAGGGCCTTCTCCAATGATTACCATGATAATTTTCCAATCAACGTCTCCAAGAAGTCCATCTACTTCTCAATTACGACAACAAATATTGTTAGTATATTTTTTACCCCAATTTCAATTATTCTTTACTTTTTGCTGTCGTAATATCGGACCAATAATAACAAAAATAATATAGCTAATTACTTATGTTCTTCATTATAATTTTCACGTTGACAAACTTCGTAGGGAACCTACCATAATTTCCCAACAGTGAGATTCTTGACAAGTAAGTGCACGATTTTCAGGTATTACGGTACTGGCCTGGACAAAAAAGAAGTAACCCGGGGTCAATTTGTAACTTTGGGGTCATAAAAAGCAAATCGTGGACTTGGACCAAAAGTATGTAGGAATGTGGTTTTCCTAAACATACTGATGGTTCTTATTAATAGTCCTGTATAGAACATAATTTAATAGAACAAATTTTAGGTATTAGGACTAGGACAACTTCAGAAAGTATTGTTTTTATATGCCCCACAGTTGTCATACGAGTTTACTGCACAGCGCCATCTACTGGTGGAAAGTATTGAGGTGGAAATGGCGACCTCGATAGCAAACTTTTCTTTTCTGATCAGTACCGTTTTACATAGTTTAAGTACACTGCCATGTTACTTTTTAAGAAAAAGTTGAAAAAAATATAACATAATTTGTTGTAAAAGTGTGTTTTCAAATGTAAATAATAAATTAATAGCGTTTAAGGTAAAAAATAGATGTTATGAAAACGTTAAAATTAAATAGATTTTTTAAATTCCAAACCATGTATTTGAAATGTTGCCATACTTTGTAGATAGATTATTATTAATAGGTATTGTAAAAGAAATATTAAAATTACTTATAATGTAAAAAAATACATTCTAAAAAATAATTAAATTTACAACGAACGAGCTTTTCTGTTATATTAAAATGAAATAACATAACGAATCTCGACGGGCCTAAAAGTTTCTATACTGTTAAAATTCAAAAATATTCAATAACTTAATTTGTGCACGAGATATTTCCATCAAAATTGTTTTGTTTTGAAATAAAAAACTTAGTAAACATATTGCGTGCTTTATCATTTTGTGAATCACGACTAAAGTGTAGAGGGTTCTAAAAAATTAATACTGTTTTTTTAAAGGTAATAATACTTTGTATATTTTAACAAAAAGATACTGGGTAATTCGACTTAAGAATTTATTGTACCATTCTTCATAATCTTAAAAAACAAAAAGGGTTAAGCCGGGGTACCATTTTTTTTATAATAATTTTAT
>SJJU01011582.1:0-15180 GCA_012932125.1 Conopomorpha cramerella
CGGTAGTACAAGACAAGCCTATGCCAGGCACAATAACAAATATTTTCAAGGAAAATAAGTAGCGTAGGGACTTACTACTTATAAGACAAATAAAAAATCTAAATAAGGATTGGTTAAGTGCCTATTTTTGACTACCGGCTTACCTCCTAGCTTCGCCACTAATGACTACTCACCTGTCACGGGACATCCTAGTAAATACGTAAAAATATTATTTTATCGTGTAATAAGGAAAACTTTTTTACATTTCGATACCAATTCAATTATAAAACTAGGAAGCACGTGCACTTTAAAGCATTTTCCCATGAGTAATTGTTTCATGACTTGAAAGCATTAGATACATTCATTACATTATTACTTACATGATATATATGAGGGAATCGTCATAAACCGGTAGCAAATATACCTAAGTAAGTACATACCGTAATTTATTACATACCTAAATTTATTGTGCTATGTCGCACGTACAGTCACGTGCACACTTAAATGATATTAAAAAATACGCTTCACGACTTTTTAATCCCAGGGTAGCTTTAAAAAACATTAACAATAATATGATGTGAAATTAAGTAGGTACCACTTTATTCTTTACTCTCTACGGAATATAAACTAACATTGTAATTACTTATGTAGATACATAGATTGTCATTTTAATACGTCTATTAAAAAATGGTTCTCATGTCTTGCAATTTCAGCAAAACAAAGACAACAGATAAGTACTTGCTTTAAAGTTACTGTACATGACATTTCCCCTTTCACTCACCCGGGTCATGGCGGACAGAGAGAGCGATGGTTCCGTTTTACTTCTCTGAAACAGCCACATTACAATCACAACACTTGCGCAAGTGAGCCTTCACTATACACACCTGTCTACGGCAATCGAATGAATAACCCCCTTTTAACGTGTGACTAGAGTGGTAGCTGATGTTTACGAAAGCTCACAATGTTGCGAAATGCCTGATTAGCAGACGTGTATCGTCAATGTAATGCACTTGATGTGTTCCACGATAAATACTGATACTATGTACAGTCGGAGGCACGCAAAGTTGTTGTGACAATTGACGATATGTCCAAAATACTATGTCCCCCAATTAAAAAATATTTATTCCATGATTTTCAATCCTCATCAGAAATATCTATTTGTTGTAATTTTCCGACACACATTTCTTGAGAAAATCAATACAATTACGCTTGAAACATAAAATGGTCTATGGTTATTTTTTTTTAATATGACATTAAATAAACAGCAGCCATGTTGACATTGTTGATGTTTTCTTTTCGTAGGTTACTCCACCAAAGGTACAAATAGAAGAATTGCAGTCGTAAAGTCGATTGAGAACTTTTGGAAATAGTAGAGTTTGAAATGCTTTATGTATGAAAAATTAAACACAAATTGAATAGAAAATCAACACAAAAACTATCGTCATAACACTACAATTTTTTAATGTACTATGAACATTTGTTTGACCAGCATCCTGCCTGATGTAAAGCAGAGATGTGGTCTACGATGGACCACATTTGTTCAGTAGGTACTCATTTGCAAGTGACAATTAAAGATTTTTGGGAATAGTTTCCCACACGCGGTAATCGCCAACCTCCTTCCTGTACATTTCAAAAGCTAAAATAAACGGTATAATAAACTGTACCTAGTTAATGTTCGTTAATAAACCTTTATTAACGAACATTAACTGGGTGGTGGGTAAACTGCTATTGGATGTAGGTTCAATTAAAATGGAGTTGATTTTGTTTACATAGTTAAAACAGCAATGTATTGATTTTCCACAAAAAAAACTACCGTGGTCCCAACACTATTGCAGTAATATTAAGTTTGAGTGGTAGGTATGTACCTACTACTAGTAACGAGACATGGGCATGAATTTTAATAAAATCTAAGTACCGCGGTTGAGTCGAAGGTCGAAAGAAAGAGTCAACATTGTAGTAAGTCTCCCAGCAGGAGACATGCGTTAAGCTATGCTTACTTCCCTTCTACAATACAATAAAAAAACTTTGAAGAAAAAAGAACATTTTCTCGTGGATGGCGGTTTTGTCGGAACTGCACCACATTTAATTGGGACGAAACAGGAAGCATGTGTTTTTAGGTAACAAACATAAAAAATACTGTCGAATTGAGAATTTCAGTTTTATTGGTACGCTCCGGTAGTATTTGACTGTACATATTATTTCACAAAAGCATATTTACTAATACGAGTATATACGTAATTTACCGAAGATCAACAGTATAAGAACTTGTAAAGTTAAGATTGATGACTGTAGGTATACTACCCATATTGTTATTAATTTCCTACTTTTTTTTGTTGATATTAATATTACGGGATGCTATTCAATCTGTATGACAATACAAGCATACTTGTTGCTCAAAGTGCTGCTGTTGGAGCAGCAATAATTCCTATAATTGTAGTAAACATATTTGATTTGATTTGAAAACAGAGACATCAAACTTCCTGAGAATGTAATGATTATGTAGATTCATCAGCCCGCTGTCGTCCATTGGGCAAAGAAAGCTCAGCGTGGATACACTTGTCCTGTAGTGTAGTGTACTACAAAGTGTCCTGAGATTTCCAAAGGTCTGGTAAAGTCGGCGGCGCACATTAGCAGACTAAGATACGTACTAGTTTCCTATACGAACAGACCTTTTTCTTATCGTGGGGAAATCCTTTATGGTTACCTGGCTACTAGCGAAGGCTGCTTTTAAATACTATGGATAAGGATACCAGATACCACTGTAAATACTAGTCAGAAAACTTTGATATTTTTAATATAGGAATGTATAAGAGAAGCCTTTTTTCAAATTACTTAGCAACTTTTGTGAAGAAAGAAAAACCAATAAAATACCGAAAAAGTTTTCAAATTCCTTTTTATATCAATACTTCTAAACAAACAAAGTTTCTAAGGTTTCACTTGCAGTATTTTTAAGCACCCCATGCTACGAAAATGAGAGTTAATTAAGTTGCGTGCTTTTTTATACGTACCTATTCCAGGAATATGTCGGCCGCCCACTTGTTCCGATAAAATTACATGCATAAAATCAGTAGGTAGGTATGTACATGAATATCTCGTGTTGACCGTCGTGATATCTGTAGTGGGCATTAGTTCCATTAGCTGTGGTATTAGTAATGCATTAAGCTTTTATGTTGACACCTTTATAATGCAACCTCAACGATGTGTACTGAAAATATTGAATGTCATAGGTATCTCGGGATATATCATACAATGTTTGTATTTCATTCCCAAGTAGTAGCCTTGAAAATTTTATTTTCACCAGGTTTTTACGAAACGACTATAGTGTGGAATCGATAGATCCGATAGAGCCTGGTTCTTAGTAGAATTATCCAGACTAAAACATCCGCTCGCCACCGCTCCAGACCGTTATATGCTATATTGTTTTCATTGTTTGGTTAGGCGTGCTTAGGTTGCAGGCAAAATAGTGATGCGTGGCGATGTTGGCTTGACGAACCGACATCTAGGGCAGGAGGACCAGGTTTGGGCCGCGTGTTATAACGACTGTACCACCGCCCTGATAGCATCTGACAGATCGCCCGCGAGCGGAGGCAAGTATCGGTCTCTCTTGAACAGGCCAGTACTTACGCGCAGGCTGGTTGCCCGTGGTCCTCACATTAATAATAGGCTCAGATTGGTAATATTTTTATACTTGTACGTACTAATTGAGTACTGACCATGACTACTTACTCCGCACCACATCACACAACCAATTCGAGTATAGAGAGCGCTACATCTGTGACTCACAAGATTCAAAATAATACTTCGAATCAGCATTAGAGCATTGTGCGGTGTTGAAGCAGTCAATCTTTGCTCTGACCACTTTTCTCCAAATGTAATGCAAATTGTAAAAATATTATGTATATTTTTGTTTTCCTATCACTATCCAAAATCCTTGAACGTTGGCCCAACCTTATTAAGTTAGTATAATATAGACACAATGCCCTCAGGTTTTTATCAGCGTTGTAATCAATGATTACAATGATGAGAGGAAGCCAACCCTCGATAATGTAATACGTACCGAAAGTTTCATCTTTACGGATTTATGATAGACTAGGCGGTCCCGAAACGACGTTGATAAGGCTATGTAGTAAAAGTAAAACTACCTAGTGAATTTGGTTGACGGTCGAAGTACTAGAAGACATTCGAAGAAAGTTTTTTTTCGTATAGAAAATACACACATCAAAAGTGTCTAGGGATCAAGTACATTTTACAAGATTGCAATCAAGAATATATTTTACAAAAACTGAATTCATTCATTTTGAATTTTATTAAAAATGGGGTTATAAGTTTGCTACAAGCATGGGCAAGCATTGATCCAGTCATGGGGAATTAGGTAGGAGACCAATCCAGAAAATTAGATTTGATTCAAATAAATTAGATTTTTAGAGCTAAAATGTTCTTGATCCCTAGACACTTTTGATGTGTAATATGTTAGAAGTAGAAGACAACGCTACCTGCCAACAAGTTTGGCACTGGGAATGAAATACAAAGATAATTACAACTCTCTTGAAGGCACTGCAAGTGCGTTTCATAAACAAACAGCAAATCACAGGCTTATTCAAAATAGAGGTGTTGGTCAGAAACAACAAAATGTTCCCTGTCAAGCCTACTAAGTTGGTGACGGCGAATAGATTACATAATTATATCATCACCCCAGCCCAATTTTTTTCGTCGTGGGGGTTGTAAGAGGCGACCGAGGGGACTCTCCAGAGGACGGGCAGCAGCGCTCTCTGTGAGTTAATCCACAACACCACACACTTGGCAGGGGAACCCGCCTGCCAAGTGAGTTGTGTTGTGCCCTTACACAATTAGGACACACAGAAAGTATCACTTTGTTAATATTTATGAACTTGCATTTGCAAAGTCTGTTTTTGAGAGAAAACATCTTCCCATACCAGCAATAATTAGGTAAGGTGTCACTTCTCTTTTACCTAAGGAACTGAAAGTCATACTGGAGTCTGTGGCTCTTTACACATTTCTGTAGTAGTGTCCGAAAATCACAGCATAATCAGCACATTTTTTTTTGTAAGATTCTAATATTTTTCACTTAATGTAGTTTATCTGACTTACCCGAAGTATCCTGTAGGGACTCTCAGCGAGCATACAGACGTCTCCATCCCTCGTTTTCTGCGGCAGCATGACCTGCAGCTCGGGCTCCGGCCGCGGGGCGCTCCTCTGCTGCTGCCGGAGGAGACTCCACATCCACTCCTGTTACAATATTGTAAATCTTTTATATAATAAATAAAATACATACACTCACGTCCATAATCGTCAAAAGTAAATTGACAGAGTCTTAACGGAAACTTTTAGCATAATAATGTGTTAATATGGGCTTTCACTTACAACATTATTTAAGTAAACGCGCACTTACATGATATTAAAAGTTGGAAACGGGTATTATAGCGCGAAAATTAACCTAAGATAAGCATTCCTTTTTTTATTCCTAGTTTATCTTCGTTGTTTGTTCGATGTTTCGACACAGTTACATGTGTCGTGGTCTCGAGCTGACTGACCAGTCAATCTTCGGTTGATTTTCGCGCTATAATACCCGTTTTCAACTTTTAATTTCAGTTAGAAATTGCTAACTGATTTCCGGAATAACTCTAAATCTCTAAATCCCGTAGTCTGCTCCTACGACATGGAACGGAAGACAGCTGATGCATTTTGCGTAATTATAAATTTGCGTCTAAAAAACAATTGTAAATATACTTCACTCCTTTTGATTGCAAAGCGGTGTAAACCCGATTCCACAAGCGTATTTAACTCAACATGATGATGGGTCCCGCCTTGCCTGCGCGGAGGAGTCCGCTTTGTGGTATGTTGGTATTATCACGATCTTGTCTTTCACCTATGGCTATATATCACGTTGCGTAGCGTACCTGAATATGAGACCCTAGTTCAACAGAAATTATCTTGTTGAAGGCGCAATGAAAACTAACAGATGAATAAAACAAAAAAATAAACACCTGTTTTGATGCTCCTCTGATACTTATTCCTGATATATTTAATCGCTGCCGAAGATTTTATTAAACAATCAAGTACTTAAATATTTCAAAAAGATGTGTATCAGTCAGACAGAAAATAATAGGTCAATTTTAAATGGTTGTTCGTCAACATACATTACCTCCATAACACAGAATAGACTTAACTTTTCCATGAATTTCAATTACTTTACTGTATGTTACAGAACACTAAGAAATATAATAAAGTGACGAGCAATTCTGACCAATTAAAATAACCTATTAGAATTTGAATGGATGATAGAGATCGTGTAATAGCTGGCCCGAAGTGCGAACCTCCCACTGCTGTTATTAATGTACCGATTAAAGATGACATTGTGGGATCAAACTGCGTGAGTTTAACCGACTTGAAAAAAGGAGGAGGTTCTCAATTCGAAGGTATTTTTGAAATATTCATTATCTCGAAACTTTTGACTGGGTGAACTAACTTTGATTGGTGCTTCCCGTATGAACCCATTTATATTTGGTTCAGTTCCGAAAAATTAATAGCATCTATGAGAAAGCCACAAAAGTCTTAACATAGTTGAAGTCGGTTCTTTTTCTTTTAAGTTGTTTTTTATTTGTCTACAGTTGACAATTTATCTCTAAACGCCAAACACTTTTGGTGTTCTACACACCAATATCGGGCATACAATAAAAATTGGAACCAAGCTTGGGCATAAGTATTTTTTAAACTTTGCATTAAATGATTAAACTATTTCAAGGATCTATTTTCTAAAGTATATCCTATGTTACCCGAGGTTAGTATAGCTATCCAACTAATAAAGTATTTTTCAAATCAGAGTTGATTTGGAGCCTATTACAATTCGGTCCGTTCGTACCTTAAATATTTTACAGATTTTATCAGACTTCTCCATACTGACCGATTTGAATCCGTAATACATAGAGTTTTGTGGTCAGTGCCCGCAGAAATTGGTTAGCTAGTTGCAGATTTGTTCCCGACCTTACATAAACCTCATGCTGCAAGACAAGCAATATGTTTGAAATGTGCTATTCTGATGTATAAGCTATCAAGCTTCGTCAAAATCCGTTCAGCGCTGTTTACGCGAAGGAAAGACAAACATGCATTCATCCAATCTTATACATTTCTTAGTAAGAAATTCCAAGAATCGCGCACGGGACACTAGACAATCAAATCAACTTACGTTGAAACCATTTTCATCTGGATTCACTAATATGGGATCGAATTCAATAAAATTAGGGTTAACCTCTTTAACTCTTTCAGGTTTTTAGCTTTTAAGTACCTCTCTACTACAGGCGTACGTACTTGAAAGCGTAAGTGCTTTACATTTAAGTACGTAGAGATATTATACTACATTTGTCAAATGTAGGTACGCGTTTTCGTAGACCGACGTACTTCACCATTTCTACAATATAGGGTAGGCAGTGTAGGCACCTAGGCAGTCAAAAGCCGAACACGTAAAAATACCATTCTTTATATTATGAACCTTAAGTACTAACAGGATAAAGTGAAATAAACTTTTAGAGGGTTTTACGAATCATGACTACGTGTGTGTTCATACTTATTGCAGCTCAATACAGTCTGGTCCGTCGTACGCCGACTACGATACTCGTCACGTTGCTGGGAACACTCGACTTCCAGACAACTTCGTAAGGTCCCGCGGAAAATTAAAGAGGGACAAATAAAAATGTTTCTATGACAACGGTCTTAAAGAGTTCTGATGTAGATATTGCGGTGCTTGCAATAGATGTACGTAGGTACCTCCTACTACGAACAAAACTTTATTTTTAATAAAGTTTAATGCACATACAATGTGTGTGTTTTGAAATGTCTAATGAGAGGAGGGAGAAAAGTGTTTAAAAAGATAAAACCCTGACTGACTAGTTGACGTACACCAACTAAGATCAGTTTGTCCTTATATGGACCTTTACGACGCATCGAATGTGTTCCGAAACTACTGGGGGAATTAATTCCTTTACAATTGGGAAGCTACGCAATACTCGGCTGACACAGGGTACATTTTATCCCGAAATTCCCAAGGGACCGGAAAAAGTGAGTAAAACCGCGCAGCACAGCTAGTAAGTAATATTTTTCGCGTCTGTGGTCCAGTTGGTCGGTTACTTGACTTGTAACCGGGAGGTCCGGGTTCGAGTCCGGCTACTGGACGTGTACCAAAGGGGAATCTTTTTCAGAGCCTATGTACGCAACGCAACGCTCGTACGGTGAAGGACAACATCGTGATGAAACCCGCACACCACAAGGTGTGGAACCCTATAACGGCGATGGGCTCACCCCCTGTCACGTTGGGTTAAATACGCTCGGTGAACAGTGGTCATTTGCTTATTAAGCAAATGCCTCTGCCTACCCCGCTTTGGGATTAAAAGGCGTGAAGTGTATTAATTTTTTGTATATCTATATGTAAGTGTAGCTCAAAGTATCAATCGTCAGATTTATCATAATCGTAAAATAGTCTCATGTGCAAGAATAATAATTTAAGATTTTGATTATCAATACTAAGATTTTTTAAGGCTGTCAATGCAGACAGCACCTGTTAAAACATGGACAAATCACACATTTCAAGTATATTTTTTGTTTTTTGTATCGGTTTGTCGAAAGTTGAGAAGCAAAGAAGATATATTATAACAATTATGAATACCTACTTCGATCAAAATTTGTCCCGTCTGTTTAGCTTCGTTGCGTCCACTTATCCTATCAGATTTAGGTATGTATCATAATAATGATAGCAATTTAGCCCTTATCTTGAAAGGAATAATGCCGCGCCGGGTTTCACGAGCAGCCCCCATTAATGTAATTTACAGGTAAGATAATCTACAAATTAGGCGAATGACCAGGACGGTCCTTGGATTATTTGAACATTGATATGTTAGTGCGAGGCCGAATGCTGTTCCAACATCTCGTTCTCCACTTTTAATAGTCCTTGGCAGAAATTCCGGGTCATAGGTATATAAAACTTCGATAAATTATAGGTGTAATTCTGAAAGTAGTAAGTACAAAACAACAATACTTTATGACTTTCTTTTTCGTTATTTTATACGAGTATTTAAAAAAATTGTTTCCTTTTCTTAGATGACTCTCCTCGATTGCGAGATGTTTAGATGTACAAAAAAATATTTGTTACCCGGAATTTTCGCTCACGAGTGTAGATAAGTAATAATAATTTGATTGTGGCTCACAGAGATGCGCTTCTTCTCCTGTGGCGGCGAAGTGTAGCTGTGTGTGATGACCTCAAGTGGCGGCGTAGCCCCGTCGGGCTGCGTCAGCACGGCGGGCCCGCGCTCCTCCAGCCCAGCGCTCAGCGACCGCGCGCCCTTCAGCCAGCAACTCTGCATCACTTACATTCGACCTGTGTTCAATACTTAGTATGTTTATTGCAACCTCATTCCAAAAACAACTAGACTTGCAAACCAAAACTGACGTTTAGAATCAAACGAGACATCAGTATGAAGTAAAGAAGAAAAGTAAGAGAACTGAATGTGCTACGACTTGCAAGTCTAGTTTTATTATATTTGGCCTGAGATTGCAACCATAATGTAAAGGTGTTACAGAAGTGACAGAGTACAGTACTCACGGACAGGACATTGTATCAAGTGTTTTACCGGGAATGTATAATGACATAGCGAGAGTAAGCAAATGTAAGCTCGAGCTCTCTATTGTATTTCTCGAAGTGCTCGGCGTGGTCATGACGGACTGAAATGTCGAAAAAAAAAACAAAGAAAATCTCGAGCTTATCTTTGCTTGATATAGAGCTATACCTGTTAAAACACGGTGCTTTCTGTGTAAAAGTAAAAGAACCCTTTATGGTCCCGGTAAGTAGTCGGAGGAACTTTGAAACTATGAGAGATTGAAATGTGTGCAAGTTTGGAATTGTTTGTTTTCGTTAGTTTTGTAAGTATTCTAGTAATAGACAAACACAAAGTAATGTAGTACCGATTTAATCGGTGAAATATAATAAACCTGATTAGTTTTGTCTACAAACTTTTTCATAAGCCACCAATAATTTAAAGAAGCTGCTTGGTACATACGCGTAAAAATGCTACCTATAATTTAAGGATTCTTACCAACGGCTGGATAAATTGAGGCCGTCAGCGCTACAGTTTTTCATATTAAGTACCTACGGCAAGCGACTAAAAACATGATAAAATAAAATCATTCATGTGAAATTATCGATAATTTTTATTACAAAAAATAAACATTAGGACAAAAATAAGCTTCCATGAAATATCTATAAACATAAGTCAAACTCATTATTCTAAAAACCTTTATATCTCCATACTGATTGGTCTAGCGTTAGGCCACTTTATCGCTGACGGCCTCAATTGTGTTCTTTGCTCTTTCATTTTACCAGTTTTGTTATTTATCTCCTTACCTCCGTAGTTATAGACATAGGTACTTCATAAGATATCTAATATTATTAGCTAACATTTTTGGTACTATGAGATCTCACATATCAGCAGTTTAATTATAATGTAAGTTTTCTTGAAATTATACCTTACTATTTACGAGATTACGGTCTTCAACATCTTAATTAATTAAAGAATTTATTCACGATGAAATTAGATGATTGCCACAATTATTAAGTATTTTTTTACTTATTTTGAACACAGTATACAGCAATTATTCTTTTTAATTATCGTTGTTAGTATTTATTTTTTAGGATCAAGACATAATGTCCTACGTCAAAGTACGTCAAAGTATGCTATCATTATTTTCAGAAAGTTTCACAATAACACGTATGACAATAAATGTTGTTTTGTACTTTTTTATTGTAACTGATAGTTATTTGTCCAGCAGTGATGATGATGATGATGATGATGATTTTTAGTTAAATTTCATGCAGGGAACGCTCATATTTTACTACTAGTAATACTTAAATATTTGAAATCAAATGGAAGCTACATGTTTTCTTTCAGGCAAAAACACTGAACGGATTTTGTAAAAACTTTTAGTTAGAACTATATTGATAGTTATTGGTAGTATTTTACCCACTTCTGGATTACAAGGCGCGAGTTTTGTTCTAATGCCAATTGCTAATAGACTGTAAATAATTTGATTCCATATAAATAAAAATGTATTGTTGTTCGTTAGAACTAGCTCACGAGAACCACTGGATTGATTTGGCTAATTTTGGTCTTGACTCGTGGAAGTCCAGGAAAGGTTTAAAAGAAGCATTTCTTCCATTATAAGAGGTACACATCTTCCTACAGCAAAAGAAATTACTGAATTTTCCGGGACGGTTAGTCTTAGTTATAAATTCAAAATAACACACAAGTTATAAATGACCCTAATGAGCGGTACACAAAACCTTAACATTGAAATACATACGCATAAAACAATCTTGACATAATTGAAATCAGTAAACAAAACAAAAATCATTTTGCTTAGAAATTGTAGAAGGAGAAAAGACGGAGCTTTACATTAGCATATAGAGAGGCTGTCACCACCGGCGACCCATTGCACTCTGAATAAGGAATCCTCCCAACAAACTGTTACATGTTTTATTGTTATTCAAACAACTGTAGTCACTTGGATGTTTAATCCAATTCCAATACGACAGGCGATATAAATGGTCGACTGCTGAAACCTATCATTCAAAATTTTATATATTTTTAAGCGATACGGGCTCGACTTCTGTCACGTTGGGTTAGATACGCTTGTTGAACTGTTTGCCTTTGCTTAGCAAGTGCCTCTGCCTAACTCGCTTTGGGATTAAAAGACGTGAAGTGTATTTTTAATATTTTATAAGCGATTTGCTAATCTTACATGGAGTGTATTTAAGCCAGCAAGCGCGATGACTGCTAAGTAATGCGCATTCCATTTCACATACTTATGGCGATTTCTTCATAAAAGTATTGCTTGGGGTACATTTTGTAGGTAGTTTCTGCAATAATTTTTAAGAAAAAAGCATCGTCTACAACCAGTAGTAGTCAGGCGTCACGAGTTTTTAAAGTTTCCCAACGATTTATCGGGTTTGCCATCGTTACCCACTGGAGGGGGCAGTCCGGCAGTGGACGTCATGCGGCTGATGATGATGATAAAACCCTGATGTCCTTATCATTGGACCACCTTGTAAATATATTATTTTCAACAGAAAATACGTTAATAAGTTAACCGGGCTCCGGGCGAGCTGGATGCGAGAAGCCGAAAACATATCACGGTGGCGTGCAATTGGAGAGGCCTATGTCCAGCAGAGAACAAGTATGGGCTGATGATGATGAAGTTATCCGGGAACAAACAATACATATAGGTGTACGGTTGAATTGAGAAAGTCGCTTATAAATAAGTATAATAGTCGTTGATGATGAAATTAACTTATCTAAGTAGAACATAGTTCATTATAACAATGGGCCTTAGGCCAACAACGGTACAGCGAGTAGGAATCCAATATTGCAGGTGCAACAACAAACATTGGACTTCATGTTATTAGCTCTGCAAACACAGTGGAAGTAAACACACTAGATAAAATACGTTCCAGTGTGTAGGTATCATTTGTAAGCATTGGACGATTTTCACCAAGCAATGTAAGGTTTTGCATAGCTTGTATACACATGCGGATTGATGGGTATGCATTTAGGTTTAGACAAGAAATCTTATAAAGTTGAAGAAAAAAAATAATGCACAAAAGTCGCAAAACATAATTTCCGTAGGTAATATGTTGTCTCTCATACCTAAGCTTACTGATTAGTGGGAACCACTGGTTTGTCACGAATGGAAAGATAAGTAATGTTACCCGACGTATTCCTTACATTACACGACGTAAAAGGTGACCTAAAGAAGATATTTCGAAGGTGGTCACATGATAAGGAAATCAGGGTTTGGTAATGGTAAACCCGATAAATGGAGGTGAACTTTAAAAAGTCGTAGGAGCGACTAGTTGGCAATGGCTGAAATCGGTTAAACTTTCTTTAAAATTATTTGAAATCGCTTGAACATTTTTATTTCAATTTTTATTTCAATTTTCCCTCAAATCTATACAGATTATATAGTATTACCTACTTACATTTATGTCTCGATGATCGCAAAGACCATAAATGTATGAAACATGCCTACATACACTATGGATGCCCCGCGATTTCATTCGCGTAGTTACAGTATTTCGTACAAATTATAACACCCTCTATATAGCGACGTGTCCCACAGGATTGCTTCAAAAATTATCCTACGTCTTCTTGTCTTAAGCTACCTTCCCACTAATCCCCTTTCAACCTAATAGGTTTAGCCGTTCTTGATTTATAAATAGTCTAACTAACACGATTTTCTTTTTTTTAATTACCCGTGTATGCCTGCGATTTCATTCGCGTCGTTTCAGTATTTCATACAAACCATAACACACACAATATAGCGACGCGACCAACAGAACTGGGGTAAAAAGTTTATATTGTTTGTAGTTTACACAAATGATAATTATGTATTGTTATTAGATGTTAATGTAATCTTGCATTGACACTAATTTTACCCATTATGTCGTGTACTCCTTTTTGCATAACACATATATAGCATGTTTATCCTTAATGCAGACTTTTATAAAAATCTCGGATACTAGAGATTCTAGTTTTGAATTCAGTGACGACTGCATATACCTATTCCATATTTTCCGCGTATAAAATTCAGTTAAAACTAGGATGTACATTAATGTTTATGTAAATAAAGAATTGATAATATCGACTAGTGAACGCTCCGCAAATTCATTTGCACACTACTAACCAACCACCACCACATAATCACAAAAGACCCTACTACCGCCATGTTTTAGAACCATAACTCCAAAATGTTTCTTTTCTCATATTACTTTCTTTCCCTTTTTAACCACCTCCATAGGGGATGAATTTTAAAACATTATTTCTTACCTCACATAAACACTATAACAAAATCTCCTGTGCAAAATATCAGATTTCTAAGGTCAAGGGTTTGGGTTGAGCGTTAATGAGTTAGTTATGAAAGAATCAGTCAGGACTTTGAGTTTTATATCTATATATAGACGAGATGAAAGGATATAAGTACTTGTGTGGGATAAGACTTATTTATTTCTATTTGGGAAACCTCTGAACTATCTAGGTATATTGTAGCCATGGACCAATTTTCCTATCAATTCGCTCCGAGTTGGGGGAATGTTCTGGAAATGTTAACGTTGGATACGGCCGAGTGGAGGCAGCGAATCAATCTGGAGACACTGATCGTGTAAGGCTTCTCATAATTAATTAGATCTCACCCCGTACACTTTCTTCGAGTCGTTGGAGACGTTTTGAATTCTAGCATTAGATTTTTGTATGAGAATGCTCTTCGCTTGTTTTCCTACACCCACCTAACTTCCTAAACTGCTGGATGAGGGGAAATGCAAATTATCATGGAAATCATTGGGGGAGGCGCATTTCCATTCGGTGAGTTGGCGATAGCAGTGATGTTATTGTGGTTTAACACACCTATGAGTGTTTCGCTCTATATAGATGCTGCCCGTCCTCTGGAAAGATCCCTCGGCCGACTCTCACGCCACGCCGGGTAAAGTTGGGCTGGGGCGGAGACACGTGTATTCTATTCGCCGTCACCTCACGGCATGACCTTAGTGCATGACCTTATCTACACAAATACATTATGTACTAGATATATGTACGGTTTATATCATTCTATATGTATACCTACGAGATATATTATTGTAATGTTTTATTGGAATCTGTTTCGTAGTACACTCGTGAGCAAAAGGGACGCAGTGCAATCGCCTACCCCAATTTGGCATTAACAGTCGTGAAGTATAATTTATTTAATTATTTTAATAGTACCTATTTGTACCTAGCTGTACCGAGCGGTGTTATTCACGTTTACTATCCGAAACCGTGAAAAACAGCGAAATCTAATAACGATTTTTCTTAAATCGGTCGCTTAGAATATGAATTCTTAATAAATAGTCACCACTGATTGTACTACGTTGACTGTACTTGGTAACTGATGTGCTTGTTGCACAATAATACTTAATAACATACCCAACAACTAATAACATCTTGCATTTAACATTGTAATGGAACATACAACTTATACCAACATAAAAAATATCAACAATTAATTTTTACCTTTGAAACTTTACTATATCAATTTAATAAACTCTAAGTACATCAGCTTAGGTCACACTAAGTAACATTCGATCAAAAAAGTGGGCTATAAGTTTTTCGC